>NW_021667836.1:1389793-1499591 GCF_001188975.3 Bactrocera oleae
GAAGCTGAGTATATGCAGAGCCTTCAGAAATTTTTTATACTTCAGTATATAAATATGTTATATTGTATGTAGAGTTTCCTTTATTCATACGCATTGGTTAGTACTTTTCATAAATTCTTGCACTAGCTTTGATTCGTTTGACTCAAACGCCTTACACACATTTACACACAAGTATTCATTTGCACAAAGCTGGAGCTATGAATTGTATTGCCGACAGTGCGTATGAGTAACATCAACTGTTTGCAGAAGTAGAGTGTCTTGTTGTGAATAAGCTTGTTTTGTGTTAAATTTTTATTTGCCTTCAACACAATTGAAGTCAAGCAGTGTATTGCATTACCATCGACATTGTCTTAACATTTCTCGGATGTGTTGAATAAAATTTTGACTTGTGGTGAGATTGTCGGGAAGCTGAGTATATGCAGAGCCTTCAGAAATTTTTTATACTTCAGTATATAAATATGTTATATTGTATGTAGAGTTTCCTTTATTCATACGCATTGGTTAGTACTTTTCATAAATTCTTGCACTAGCTTTGATTCGTTTGACTCAAACGCCTTACACACATTTACACACAAGTATTCATTTGCACAAAGCTGGAGCTATGAATTGTATTGCCGACAGTGCGTATGAGTAACATCAACTGTTTGCAGAAGTAGAAATGAGCGTTAACAGAGCGTGTGTATGTGAGTATTTAAGTCTGTTTTTGAGCCTATGGCGCAGCTTTGCAAGCACACACACATATATAATATATATTAGGGTGGAATGAAAAAAAAATATTTTTTCTTAGCCTGATTATAGTAGATTATAAAAAAAACAAAGTTTTTGGAAAAAGATATTTGTTTTTTAACAACTAGAGGCGGCCCACTCACTTTTAAATTAAACTTCAGTTTAAACTCTTCACATTTACGAAATAAAAATTTTAACTCGAAACTTTACTTTAAATGTGAGAAAAGAGGCGGGCCCTCCAGATGTTAAAAAAACAATTTTTTTTTCTAAAAAGTTTGTTTTTATTTTTTTTCTAAAAATTTTATTTTTTTATAATCTACAAATTTGGTCTTTAGGCTAAGCAAAAATAATTTTTTTTTCGCTCCACCCTAATATATATACGTATATTTGTTATGCTTTGTACCTATCTAGATACGTGTAAGTATGTGCGTGTTATCCATTATAACATATGTAGTTAAAGCATAGAACGTAAATGGTTCTTCTAAGTTCTCTTGTTAAAGCGTGTGACGCAATTCTCGCTCTGCGTCTTATGACCATTAGAAACTTTTGTACTTTGTTGACGTGCACGCACCTTGCCGCAAGTCAATTGCGTTACAAATAACACCTTCCACCTCCACCATCGCACCTCCAGTTGCTGTTTCAATTCATTTGCGACGCGTGATAATTCTTCGACACTGCCAATGTACCAATTAATCGACGCAATCAGATTTTGCTTTAACCATTAATTATTTACATTGACACTTGCGGGGACTCGAGTGCTGAGAGCGCAGAGAGGAGTTAATTAGTACAAATACTTAGTTATACTTCGTTAAATTAGTTTACTAGCACTTATTTTGCATTTAAGTAACTAAAGTTTTATTGTCTATTTATGTTCCTATGTATTTGTGTATTGAATTGAACATATGTAAATATGTGGTTCCCTGAGCTTAACGCGTTAGGGCGATACCCACACATGATGTGAAAAATTGCATGCAACACAAATTAGTACATAAATACATATGATTGTATGAAGTCCAACAAATTAAATGGTGATTAAGAAACGATTTTGTAGAATTAGTAGGGTTTATAAGCGACAAGGAAGCAAGGCATATGTGACAAAGAACAGAAGATCTACATATTGGAGTTTATTTTAAGGTGTAGTGACTTTCAAAGGTTGCCATTTTGTTTGCAGTACTATTATAATTAGCAGATAATGAAATATTTCATTAAGTGACAAATATTAACAAAAGTATTAACACAAAAACATTATTTTATGGTATTGCCATATACTCTAAATATTAAAACATTTAGGGTTTTCAAATATTCCAAAAACTTAGTTCAAACGAGCAGAGTGTATTTGTAATAAATCTTAAACTTAATTTTTTTTTGTTTATTGTATTTAATACGAATTCTAAAAAGCAATACTTAAGTTTATACTGACTCAAAGAGGTTATATCAATAATTATATTTTACTTTCAAAACATCTTTCGGTTTCTAATAATGCAGATAAAGTGATTATTAGTATGTTGGCATCTTCAAAGCAGAGAGAAATAGTTATTACAAAGCAGGGCTCAAGTCTGGATCGCATGATACATTTTTGTAAAAGGGTAATTAAAAATTATCATACCCATATGCAAAAGATAAATTTTCTTTCAAATATGTTTTTTGTTAAATACAAGTAACTAAACGTAGTTTCATAATTTATCCCAGTTGAATTAAGCATTTGTTTGTATGTTATGCCAATAAGTTGCAATGTGGGTAGGAATAGTTAAGATCTGTGATCTCATAAAATATCTTAGTGGAATTCAAGGAAAGGGCTTGACTAAACAGTCTGAAAATAGACTAAATTAGATTATAACACTTCCACATCCCATATAATGGCATTTTTTAAAGTAACTATAAGTTAGTCTGTAGCGAATGCCGGAGTAACAAGAATTTTGATGAAGTAATGAAATTACAGGCCTTCAAAAATTGATTTGATATTCGTGACACCGCCATTTTTTCACAGTGCGAGAATGAGTAAAATATATGACCACTTGAAATTCTCAAAGAAAACGATTCGCTTATAGTTATGTACTTAAAATGAAGAATTTAAGTCGTTAAGGATCTCACTAATGGATCTCTATATGAGCATGCCATCTTGTGTATATTGTTGCCTGGCCTCAGAAATGGCTTGAATCAGTTCACACAAGCCTTTAGGTCTCGTATACTCTATATATTCTGGCTGACTCTATGCCGTATTTAACTGTCAGTATAGGTTATATTATATACAATAAATACATTTTTATTGCATAAAATATTTTTTTTTTAAATAAAATAAATAAATAATTATTTATATCTATCATTTTACAACTTTATATTTACAGAGCAAATCAGGAAGGACCATGCAGATAAAAATATACATTTGTGGGTCATTCTCTTGGTAAGTACATATTGAAACGTTATAACAATAATATAAGTACTAGGGTGGAGCGAAAACAAAAATTTGACGGTTTTTGACTCAAAATTTATTTTAACGCTTAAGAAAAGCATGTTGTCGTTTAATATTTTTTAAAACTCCAATAATGACCACAAATTTTTTTTTTTAAGTTGATAACTTTTAATTGGCCAGAAAGAGTACTCTCCACAGTTTCTAAAACACTTATCAAACATTTTTTACGAAATAAAAATTTTAACTCGAAAATTTACTTTAAAACTGAGTGGGCTGCCTCTAAACTTTTTTTTTGTCCAAAAATTTCCTTTTTTTTTATAACCTACAGCTTTTACTTTCAGGCTAAGCAAAAAAAAATTTTTTTTTCGCTCCACCCTAATAATTACATACATGCATTTCGCGGAAAAATATTCTAAGCACAAGACCTGCTGAAATATGCAACAAGGTGTTGAATTGCTGCGAAAATCGTTCAATTGCTCTGAAATTCGAGGCTGGTTTATTCATTTGCTGACAATGCAATAAATTTTATTGTTGTATGAGGTGGCGGGAGTGTGGATGAGCGGCAAAAAATTACAAAAGTAAACCATACAAAGTGTTTTTTTGTCATTTTGTAAACGCAATTTTTTAACAACTTCACTTTTGAGCATATGTTTATTTGTTTTCATCTGTGTATGTATGCACATATAAACATAACTATGTCTGTATAAACATTTACAAATGGCAACAACCACAAAAGTAGTAAAAAAGTCAAATTAATTTTGTGGCAATAACTTCCTGCACAGCGTAAACTCGTCACCTACCACATGTCAACACAGGCTGTGGCATACAACTACACATATACATATTCACACACAATAAAAATACAATGATTTACATATTATATAACACAGACAACACTACAAGCACCACGGTTTGTAAGTAATGTAAAAAACGGCTAATCCGCATAAAACCTTCGTTAATATGTTTGTTTGCGTCTGTGTTTGTAAGCCAGTTTGTTTTTTAGCATGCGCCTTGTCAGCAGCAATTGTTTACAACTCCATTACCATTTAATACTGCAGCCAACAACAACAATAAAAGCTTTGCAGTACTAGTATTTGCCTGCCACATGCAACTTTGCTTCATCAGCTCCTCATCGTGGCTCTGCTGCCCATTTTTCATTCAAGCCGCTTGAGTTTGATTCGAGAATTCCATTGCGTTACTTCATTTTTATTCTTTTTCTCTTCGTTCCTTCTGTCTCTTATGGACTCTAACTGTATTTGCTAGCTAACATTTGCTCATTTCTATTGCCTTTTCCGCTTTTCCGTCTGTCGGAAGTGGAAATCGCAATTTGTGTGCCTGCTAAAGCAGCACCCACAGATTGAGTGGTAAACATGTTAATAATTGTAATAACACAAAAAGACAGCCGTATGTGTATGTATGTGCAACAAAAGGTCAATTTGTGGCAACTTGCTCCTGCTGGCGCAAAAATCAAATCCATTAGTTATGCCATCAATTTGCTATGAAAGTAAAATAAAATTATTTGCAATTCCATGTTGGTTGAACAACAACAATAGCAACAACTAAAGTTCGCTTTCAAAAGCACAAATATATTTCAATGTGAGTGTTTGCGCACTTTTGTGGCAAATTATAAGCATTAGCATTAAGCTGTATAAATTGATCTGCAGGTTAGTAAACTTGTGGTATACTGAGTGAAGCTTTCAAAGCTTTATAACGCATACTGCCATACAAATATCAAAAAGTTGTAAGCTAATTGCAAAGTTTAAAAAACATTGACTTTGATTTTCAACAGTTTGCTGTTGGGTAAGTGCGCAATCCAAGGCCAATCGTAACGCTACATAAATTAAAATATAATGGAGTTAAGCTGAATGAATTTCTTCAGTCTTCTATTGACTTATGAAGACTTTTGTCAAACTATTAAGAAAGCCCCAAACAAATTTAAAGAAACACTCAGACTTTAATTATTATAATTTTTACTTTTTAAATAAGTTTCAAAAGCCGTAGATTAATATGTGTTGAACAAAATTTGCAATTTTAGTTTATTTCCATTCTTTGAAAAGTAGAAACGTAGAAAAAGTATTAGAAAAAAAGTCTTTGTCGTGATGGATGTTAATGTGCCAATTGATAATTGGTTTCTCTTTATTTCTCCGATTATTTGCTCTAAATAAATACTATTATATCCTATGTAATTTATATAATCACCACGAATCCCCGATTTCCCGATACCCGCAATCATTTCACTCTACCGATGTTTCAGTACATTCCTAAAGCACGGTCAGTCAGATGAAGCTGATCCTCTCACAGCTGCTAATTTAGTTTACTTCGACAACTTCACCTGAATTTCAACCCAATTGTAAGCTATACTATCTGCCAGCGTCTGCCCTATGGCGTGTTTCTTCTTCTGAGTTTCCACAAAAACGTCAAATATTTCAAGATAAACTATTTGTGATCAATCAACTTGTTGTGAATTTTTTGTTGATACTTTTTCGAACTTTTCCTGTCTAACATTGATATTTCTTAAAAAATATTTAAAACAAATTTTCGTTGTATTTCTAATGTTGACTTTTTAATTTTAAGTGTTGGTTTTGCCTTTTCAATTGCTGACTTTTCATTTGTTGCATTTGGACCATCTACATTTGTTTCTGTCTTCTTCTTATTTTCTCTTTGTGTTTCTTTGCTGTTTAACAATTTGCTTAATTTTTCAAAATGATAAATTAGTTTCCCTTTGCGTTGTTGATAAATATAAACGAAAAAATAGAAACGGAAATCAAATCGTAAAGCTTAGCCCTAAGAAGCACCCACGAAAGTGAGCAGCATACGTGTGAGCAAGCTTGTGCCACCAGATCGTGACGATAGAGTAATAAATTGTGTTGTGTTGTAATGTTAAAGGTGACCAGGTTCTGTGAAATGATTTACAGAGTTCGGAGGAAGTATTGAGAGTGAAAGAAGTAAGGGGCACAGACAGCAATAGTAGAATAATATATAATATTAATTTATCTTATATTTTCAATGGGATTGCAAAGTGAGAAAGTTGTTTTATATAGTCAACTCATGAACGAAGACTTAAGAAGATATCTAGATTGGGTTAGGGTAATGACATATTTTTGTTTTTATACCCATGTAACCTCCCTATTAAAATTCAAAACCAAAGTTCAGAAGTCCGAAAGGACTATAATGACTAATGACTCATATGAGCTAAAACTTCGTGTTTTATATATACCTATATGGCTCCCAGGCAGATAGCATCAGACCTTCGGAAAAACTGAAATTAGGTTTTTATAAAATTCACTCACTATCTATTTTTATAGCAGTTAAAGTTGCTTTGCTTAGCAGAGTGAAATAGCCTAAATTATTGACGTGAATTTGGTTTAGTTAATTAGGGTTAAAAATATTTACGAAATCACTAAAATCAGAAAAGCAACCACAGCTTGATTATTTTCTACAAACTATCGTTGGTTCTGCTGGAAGGTCTATAGATAAATTAGATAAGTGATAGGTGGCTAAATATTAACTCCGCCATAAATATTTCAGAATTGCGCTTCTTGCGGTGGCCTAAGCCAACTCTCTCAGTCCAAATCTTGCGATAGACCGACGTTTTTTTTTTTTAATTAATCCCTCCCAATCTATTTCTACCCGGTTTTTATTTAAGAGACCATGTAAATTCTTCTTCCAACCATTTGAAAAACTTTCCTCTATTCTGATACCTTCAGATCCATTCTCGGGACATATTTTTTTACAATTAATCCCTTTTTGAACATTAAGTAAAAGTAGAAGGCCCCTCAATCTGGTCACTCTATTGCCCAAACAGAGTGGACATAACCTCCAACAATCAGCCTTTGCTTGTTTGAGGAAATTACGAAATAAATAACGCTCGCCAAAGTGAAATATTTTCCATTTGTGCTTTTTTGTTGTTACAAGCTTTGATTTATGCTCTTTATTTATGTTTTTGCTTACATTGGCAATTTGCTTCCAACACGTTTTCACTGCTCTTCCTGTGCTATACTTGTAAGAAAGGCCGGCAATTTTTGTTTGCAAACCAAAAAGCTAAATTAATCATTTGTACTTTGGTGTCGGGATAATGAGCCAAATCCATTTGCTTTAATTAATTTGTGCAACTTTATGCCTCTTTATATATGACCGAGCATATCTTTATATAATATATAGCTATAAAAGTACGCCCGATGGTGGGTCAAAGGAAAAAAGCGAAATAGCAATACTTTCTGTATGACAAAAATATATGAGTGTAGTAAGTCCTACGTAAAATAATTAATGTGTATATTTAATGACAAACAGAAATCAGTCAGGTGTAATTATTACCAGCAATGAAATTTACATTTTTTGTTGTGGCTGCTAATAAAGCAACTTAATAATTTAAAGTTAATTAACCATAACATTTTTGAAGTCAGGTAATTAGTTTTTTCGTACTTAAATATAAGTTGATATAATACTCTACTTATGCCGAAGTACATATCATAAGTTTATGACATTTTTGAAAGAACTTTATGATTTCAAGTCCACTGCACCTATTAAGATGATATTTAATATTTTTGTGTGTAGTACGAGTATATGTGAACTTCAATAAAATCGACTGACCTATTTATTTTTTTATCGATTTTTTGTATTTATGTTTATTTTTTGGAATAAGACTTATCATTCACTCTAATTCTAAATAATGCTATTGTTTCATTGAAAAGTTTTTGAAACCCGACACTTTTTCAACACATTTTTTCTTAATGACTAACAAAAATACCAAATTCTAAGAAAATGAAAGAGTTACAACAAAAATTTTGTCGAATAACTTGCAAATTAGCCAAACTGAAAAATTTGTGACATTTCTTGTCTTTTCGAAACGCTTTATTAAGAATTAAATTAAATTCTATATGCCTTTAGGTGTTGAAGCCACTTCAAATCCATTATTTTGCTGCTCAGCAAATATATTGGCCAATCACGCTATATCTACATGCATATGTACATACATTACCCGTTGTTGTGGCAACAAATCAAGATTAACAGTTGCTGTTGCTTTCAACCCCTTGGGCGTCCTTTATTTAGCCACCACGCTTCACTGCACGCAACCAATTGGTCTGAAACTTTCTTGCGCTACCTATTGGTCTTCCTGTTTCTTTATTGAATTTTTTATTTGCTTTCGTATTGTCAGTGATTTAAATTCGAATGAGTTACCACAGAATATTTTATTGCAGTGGTTAAGTTAAGCTTTCGTTTGCCGTTATTTTGTGTGTGTTTTGTTCGTAAATACCTCAGCAGTCCTTCCATTTCAGTTTCCATTTGAAAACTTCGTGGTTGGCTACCTGTTTGAATTTAAAACGGGTAATAAGGTGTGTTTGTTGATTCTCATTTAGTTTTTAATTTTTTTTTTTTTGTTTTTTGGCTTAGCCCTTCTTTACTTGTTCTCTTTTCGTTGTCATGTACCACGAGTAACTAAAATCTTTGACGATTGCACGAAGATTTAATCTCAAAACCAATTTGTCCAAGTGTGGCTATTAACAAAACGAATCAGGGTTATGCACACGAATGGTCTAACATGCACGTACATGTTCGTATATGTATATGTATGCATGTCATTTGACGATATTCACACTCACCTTTGCAACCAAGCGTGTTATTTGAGCGGGGCGTGCACTGAGCAAACAGACTTTTGTGAGGAAGAATCAATTGACATATAGATCTAAAAACAAGCAAGAGGGTGTGAAATAAAGACGAAAATATAAGCGAAGATTTCGAGTAGAGAACGAAGGGTAGATCGTAAGTCATAGAAAGGTTACAATAGTAAAGCTCTATGATGAATTGTCTGTCAAGGGCAGTTAAGTTTTGGAAAATACTCATACTAACCTAATCTATACCTTTTAGTATGTCAATTATTCATATGTATTTTTCGACAGTCATCTACATCCGCTACTTGCGCTGTCTAGCCGTCTGCCAAACAATATATCCATTAGTTTATCTAATACTATACAGACAAAAGTTATTGTTTGAGCTACGGCAGTCAAATGGTCGCCAAGATCATGTGATTTAACGCCTCTAGATTATTATATCTGCGTGTATATTAAATCAAAGGTTCACGCCAAACAACCAGCAACAATCGAGGAGCTGGCAGACAACATTCAGCGCACTATACAATAGCCTCAATGCTGCATGGGGTCAACGAAAATTGGCGTAAACGGTTGGAGATATGCAAACGAAGCCGCTGTGGTCATTTGGTTAAAATCATAAAAGACAAAAAATCAGAACCCATTTTGATTAAATTTGAGTGTTTTATTTCATTTTAACATCACATCGTGCTTGTTGGTAGACCCTTTATTTTATGTTTCGCTATGGCAACCCTCGTTGCGCACTTAATGTCAAATGCACAAAAACGACTGTAAGCTAACTCGAAGTACCAGAGAACAAAACAAAAACATTACAAAAAACGTTTTTCCAGCTTTTAACAGCGCTGCATGCATCAGTCGTTTGGTCGTTCTTAACAACTTCTATGCGTGAGAGTTCATTGGCATTCAGTTCAAGTGGCATTGTAAGCATTGTTTTTGCTTTATTGAATGTACATATGTACATATATTGCCATATCCAAAACTTGTTCGTCTATATTTAACAATTCTCTTTCTCCGTCCACTTTAAAAATAACACAATGCTATCACTCCTTGCTGCCAGGACGCACTTGAACTTAAACTTCCTTTTTGCCAACACTACTCCGCAAAGGATACTCATAAAGTGTGCAGCGTGGAGAAGGATTACAAAAGTTTGAGAATAGCAAGAAACATTGGCATATGCAACTTTTGCGTGCGTTCAACTGTTTGTATGTACGTTTTACGAAACTTGTGGCTAAGGTGGCGCAGTGATGTGAAATGATGTTAAAACAAAATCTGGTGGGTTTTTTAAATGTTTATGGTCAATCACACATTTTAAATCTTGTACACATTATAGGAGAGAATAGGAAAAAATTGTTTTCAACAAGATTTTATCTTTATGGTCAATTCATACTTGCCGACCGCTAGTCACAGCAAGTTACTTCAGGCTGGGGATATTGATAATTAAGGTATTGTTTCACAAATGTTCCAAGAATTAAAAAACGGTTTATCGCCGACACCGCTGTGATAGCGATTGTCCCAAATGCCAGTAATTCAGACTGTTCCCGTAACGTTCAAGTTCTTTATTTCAGCTGAAATAAGACTTCGAACGAGTATATTATTATACCTATGATGGTTGGCATTCGGTCTGACAAACAGCAAATTGATATTGAAATTGCCCCTATTCCTTTTTTTTCTGGTCAAGTTTTATTCTATCGAACAGCTTATTGCCTACATTCGTAGGTCTTTCTCTTCATTAGCCTTTTCCAACTCAAAATTTTCGATGACAATTTTCTGCTCATTTAATCACAATCGGGTTTTTTCTATGAGTTATTTCGCCTTTTTGCTGAACACATGGTTTGAGTAACGATCTAACATTTTTGTCACCGGAAAAGTCGCAAACAAAAATTTTACATATATTGCTATCTTATAAATTTTTGGCATTAATAGTACTTTTCATATGACTAGACCATAACTTTATGTTATTATTCATGAATGGCTAGACTTCTGATAGAACCCGACGATTCAACAAACTTTGAAGTGGTACCATATTGTATACCTGAATAGACTAACGGCAGTAATGTTAATTATAGCATAAGTGTATTCAATCCCGAAATTTCGGGATTTTTATTTTAGTATTTTTAATGTACCAAACACACAAACTTTTTTATAAAATTTTTTCATTCCGAAAATCTCGAAGTGCCAGAATAATTAGATGCAAAATTTTCGACAATTTGAAAATTATCAATGCTAGATCCTAAACAATTTTATGTTTCCAGTAATCACGATTTTCAAATGTTTCGTTGCGAAAATGTTGGATACCAGAGATAAATAACGGCATTTCTATCATATTTTCTTTTTTATAAATGAAATTGATGAGGAAATTTAATGTAATCGCATTAGAAACGCCACTCACACACCTACAAAGGAGAAGCAACAAAAGCACATTGACAACAACTGCTCTAAGCTGACGCCGTTTAACTGACATAAGTGTCCATAACCTAACCGCTATTAAATGTTATTGTTGTTGTTTTCGTTGTCGCATTTGTTCAGGCGGCCTACCAAGTTGTTAGCAGCCAAACAGACTGCTAGCCGACTAGACAAGTCGCACAAAACAAGAAAGAAAACTGTAGTAACAATGACACTTTCCGCACTTGGAAAAATGGTGGACTGAGCGCAGTGAAGATAATTGTGCAGTTGGCAGCGAAAATTCATTCGCATTGCTGACCAATGACTACTAGATAGCATAGGGCTTCCCCACACTTTTCGCACTCTCGCTGCACACGGCTACTAAAAATGTTTTACTATATGAAGATCAAGAAAAAAATACAAAAGACTAGACGATGCGTTGAACATAAGCTACAGATTGAAGCGTCTGACCGTTAATACCACTCAAAGCCGCACACATCTACACACACCCGTAAAGTCTTGTCTAAATAACATAACTTTGGGTCATTAGTAGTTTAGTGGCAATGACGGTGACCGACCATTCAACAGAAGTACAAGTGTCTCTCAAATGTCGAATAGACTTTGTTGTTGAAGTATTGTATGGGCGGGCGTGAAGGTCTTTAGCGTTTGGCCACTTCAACAATTTACTGTGGGTGACAAAATACTTAAAGCGCTTTAACAAAATAACGGTAATAGTTAATACAGCAGTTGGTTCTTTGGAATAGTTACATTTGCGTTGTTGTTATGCGTCTATGGCTTCTAAATGAGACTTGAGTTGGATTTTTTTATGGTTCTGACACTTATACCAGTTAAGGTATGCGCATTTTTTCGGACTATTTAAAGTTTAAGGACAGAAGTTCATAACGATTGCTTACCAGAAATTTACAGTTTTATAAAACGCTATTGGAACAATCCTAACTAAGTGAAACCCCGCGTTCTAAATAACTATTCAATAGAAATTGCAGCGTATCGTATTCTAAAATTCCATTCTATAGTAACCATTTCATTTCGGGTTCTACTGGTTCTTCACTTTGGTCAAAAGGTTCCATATATAGTTGGCGTCTCCCGTCTCATATTTATCCGGACGAAATTCTCAAGCAAACATTTCTCAATAATAATTTTTCTGTCAAAAATGTCTCGTCAACATAAATTTCTCATTGGAGAAAAATATTAATACAAAAATTTCACAAACAAAAAAATATCTCAGTCACAAAAATTTCTCATGAGAGAAATTTATCAAGACTATTTACACACACACAGAATTTTATCAATACAAAAATTTCTCAACCACAAAAATATCTCAGTCACAAAAATTTCTCATGAGAGAAATTTATCAAGACTATTCACACACGTCTATTTACACACACATTAGGATAAGATAAAATATTTATACACAACCTTGCAGGCTCAGGGGCATGTTTGTGGTTAAATTCTTGTATAATCGATCCTAAAAAATTATAAAAAAATTATTAACATATTAGACAAATAATATATTGTAACATTATCTATAATGAAACAAATACTTACCGTTCCGGGACTTAGATGTTGTATAACACCGACCAAGACACGTTCCCTTGGTATAAGAAATACACCGCCAAATAATTTTATTATCACCAACACGATAATAGCTAAACATAAAACACTTTTCGCAAACGAGTTTCTTACCTTTTTGATTAATTATAAATGGAGAGGCATTTTATTGTTAAACATAGTGGTAACAGTTACAATCACATTACATCAGCAATATCTCGAAATATCAAATTACTCAAACTAACACGTGGAAATGATAGAAGCGACATTCACAAAAGTGAAAGGAATATAGGTTAGGAATAAAGTATAGTTTAGAGAAAATATAGAAAATATATACACACAAATAAACCACAATAACGATATATCAAACGATTTAATAGCTATAATCACGACACTTCAGCAATACCTCTCATAAACATTACATTGTCTTTCGTCCTTAACTCTGTTCGTTTTAGTTTCTTTCTTATTGTTAGCAATGTCCATTTTAGCTTCATTTTACACTTATTCTTCTACAATTTGCTACCACCCATCTTCAGTGTTCTCTGTTTTAAACTTTTCTTGAACTTCTCCACACATTTTGCATTTTCCAATACTCTTGGCATTCGGCTGAACCGAAGCGTCGTGTGAAATGAGTTACTGAAACTGTTTCAACTCATAAATAAATAATTACCGGAATGGTAAATGAGGCAAAGTGCTAGGAATCTATTTTTGTATGTCCTTGCTGCACAAGGGCTTATAAACTCATACGTTTATATTTATCAAACACAGACATATGTATATATGCCTGCGACAAAGCGAATAGTGCCTCGGCATCGGTACGACAGAGAGGACTACCTCTTAACTCTGCATGGTTAATAGGCAGCATGCCACGTCTAGTAGACGCATACTCAAACATATTTACTACACACAAATAGATACATGTATGCGCTATACATGCGCACAGATATCGTTAACTGACATTAGGTTTTCCTAAGTTCAGTTGAAGTAAGAAAATATGCAATAGTTTGCAAATTTTGTGTCGCTGTGGCAGCCTACATGACCTATGACATTTCACAGAAAAATTATTTTAAACGAAAAAAAGGTTGACTAAAGTATTAGAATTTAAAGGAGAATTTGCAGCAAAATTTGTAGATACAGCAAGATTATTTGTAATTGTTTAAATCTTTAACATTTTTTTTTGGTTCAAAGATTCCATTGGCTTAAATTCTAAGTAAAAAAAATGTGGAAAACGGTTGGCCTCAAGGGCCATCCCTGCAACTTCCCGCTAATTTCATACGCTAACGTTCAAATTTCGCTTTTTTCACTGCTTTTGAGCTCTTCGAAATTTTTCGTTTTCGATATCTCGCAAGTAAATCAACCGATTTTGACCCGGTTTGCGGCAAACGATGTGTTTTTTCAAGGTTTAGAACTGATTAGTTTTTGGTGTCGATCGGGCAAGTCGTTTGGAAGAAATTCGATTTTTATTTTTGAGATTTCTCAAAATCTACTAGTCCGATTGGGTCCAAACTCACACGAAATTCAAGTGCAATGAAACCCTTTGGAATGCCGTTTAGTTTATTCAAATCGGTTGAGCCGTTTAAAAGTTATAAGAGGGTCACATACATCCACACACACATACATACATCATCGTAGAAATGTTCGGGGAAGCTTCCTCGACCCTCAAAACGTCGAGATCTGTTGAGAACTCGATTTTTGCAAAATGGGGTGAAACCAATATCTTCCCGATTTTTAGAAAATTTTCAATTTTCTTAGCGGGAAGTTAAAAAAATAAAAGTATATAAATCGCAATTAAAATATCTATTCTTAAATATTTTTTTCTTTTGATTTTTGAACAGAGCACATACGAATGCGTCAAATTGCAGTTACTTATACTTAAATTTCTTTAGCTTTTTCTGAGAGAAATTAGGGTCAATTGTACATATCGATCTCTGGTTGAAATTATAATTCTTAGTCTCATAAAGTCTTACTTTTAATCCTTCCGATAACGGTTGGTTTAAGGACTTCCAATTTGTGTTAGGATCGTTCGAACATGAAATGATATGTTGCTTTCGCATAATTACTTTTTTAAAAAGTATACACTTAATATGAAAAATATGTGTATGTTATTAGCAATAATCTGTAGAAAACTTTACAAAATAATCCATTGATGATTCGAACATGAAGTTTTCCGATCTTTTATTTGCATTGTCGATTCTTTGCGAAACCATTCTAGACAATTATGACCAATTAGCTAGATTATTAGTATGCCACATAACAAAGTCACTACTGTAACTTAACAATTATGCCTCATTGTAATGTGTTAATTACGTAATAGATACTTAAATAGTAATTTTACTTTCCTTTTACCCACACAATGTTGAACATATGGTAGATGTTGTCTCTCTTTGTAAGTTTTTCACAGCTGTCGGCAGAATTTACAAAATTTTTATTCAACAGTTGTATTTCTGATATATCCTGCCGACTGTTGCATGCCACAGCGGCTGAGGAGTCAGTTCGACTTGTTGAAGCACGCGCCTTCTACTAGTTTTACGTGTTGTAAATTTTGCTGTTTTTACAACATATTTCTCCATTTCAGTTCACTCTTTTTTGTGATGTTTGGTTTCAACCAAATAGAGTCTGAAAGCTGGAATAGGCAGTGAACTGTTACTGGTACTGCAAAGGCATTTGCCGTCCGTGTAGCAAAGGCAATAATCATTCGGCCAGAACGTGCGTGGAATTGAAATGTGAAGAAGCACCGCTGATATACGCTCGTTGCATGCTTCGCGCTGGATGTCTTTCATTTATGATCTTGAGTGCTCGCGTGAATGCTGCGTGAGCTTTGTATGTGTGTGTATGAAAATATTTTATTTCTTTTCTGAAAAAATTATTAGTTTTTACTTTCCATTTGCATAATCTTTCAGTTTTCTCCATTGAGTAAATGTTTTGATTTTGAACAGCATATAAATAATCAATTACAATGAAATGGCGGAAATAGTTTGCAGAGCTCAGAGCTCAATTTATAACTTAGTAACTTCGAATTCAAATTAAAACTTATTAACTTCGAAAAATCAAAAATATGTTTTGAGAATGCTGCAAGTAATTTTATCAATATTCTGACTAGAGCACTAAAGAGCAATGAAAATATTTCAATTATTATTTTCATGAGTGCTCTTCCTTTCGTTTTGCTAGTTTAAAGATAGCGATGAATGTGTGTTGTACTTGTAGTATATTTAACTGTCAACTGTCGGTTCTTTCAAAGTTTGAGGATAACACGAACACACCTAATATATTCCTACCGATGTTATCTGTCTATTATGAGGAATTTATAAGATTTATTTCTGTAAAAGAAATCGACCATTGGCGTTTATAAGTTAATCTTTTTTTTTTAAGAATTTGATGCTAGGTGTTTCACAACCCTACTCTAAAAACGAATAATAGATAGTTGATAGATAGAGCAATAGATAGTTGTTGTTGCCAAAAGCTACAAAACCATAAGTATGTCATTACAAGTACCTTAAATCTTACTGGAGTTTTAAATTTGTAAAGTTTTTAGTTAAAAAAAAAATGTTATTGAAATACAAATATATTTGTATAAAATGATTTCAAAATAATTTTCAATGTAGTAATCGGATCGATTTCAAAGTTCAAGTAAAAGAGATTGTATAGGTCTAATTTAGTAATAGATTGGTCAAGTTTCTAGTGCATAAGTCAGGAATTTAGGATTATTTAAGGGGTTAGGGGTAGTCAGAATTTTCAAATAATATTTTTTTTTGCATTTTTATTGAGTGTATTATTTTGAAAATATTCTCTGAAAATTTCAAGTTGATCTGATAATAACTTTTTGAGTTAACATAACATAACAAAGAGTGCTCGGGCACTTCAAAGCTCTTGTGTGAAACTTTAAATGCGTTTTTCTCAAAACTATGTTTTTTGAATTGCTGACAACTGTTACTCGAAAACCCCTCAGTAGAATTTAATGAAATTTATACAGCTTTTAGAATACATAATAAATTCGGACCTGATCGAAGTTTTTTTTTCAAATCTTTCGATTTTTTAAGATCAATTAATTGTTGATTTTTTCCCAAAAATCTAGAAAACAAAAAGCTTCGATCAGGCCCAGGACTATCTATTTATAAAACTAATTTTTTCAGCCGATTCCTTTTAGAGGAATTTCCAAGGACTTATGATTGTCACCGCAAGGACCTTTTTTTGGAACTGGGTCAACACAGACAGCTATAACTTTGGAAATTAAAATTATTTTTTTTTTGAAAATTTCGCGACTTCAAGTCAAAACATTGTATAATAATGCCATATTACTACTTTTGTAAAAAAACATGACTTAATAACAAAAAAAATTACTAAAAATTCTCATTTTTTTGTGCCTCTGACTACCCCTAACCCCTTAAGATTTACTGAAGGAAAAATTCTGTTAACTTGTTCTGCATTGAGATAATCTTCTCTTATTACAAATTGCACCGAAAAGTATGCTTTAAAAATATTTATTCGCTGGTTTCTTAGTTTTACTTTAAGCTTTTTAAATTGTATAAAATCCTTTACGAGTTCTTGCTACTTGCTTGCAGAAAGTATACAAAACATATATGTATTTGCTTTCGTGATACGCTTATGGTCATTACTACAAACACTTTCGCTTGCAAGATTTATCACCGGAAATTCGCAAAAAGTTACAGTAACAGCTGTGAGATTCAAGTTGGCAGCAATCAGCAGCTGCAAAGTATATCGAAAGCAGCAATGTCTATCACAGCTAACAATAATACAACAAAATATAATATTATAACAATGACAATAACCACAACATGTCAAATAACGACCAATGATTCTATATATTTGTAATTCAAAAAAATGTTAAAGTTATAACGACGCCTGCGTAAAATTATTATTGTTATTATTTATAATTTAAATTATTTATGTATATATGTATGCAATTATATATTTTAGTTTAAATAGATTTCATCTTAAGCCCAAAATACTGCTTAGTTTTGTCACAGCTTCCGTTTTTGACTCAACTCTGCTTAACTTGGGTTGCCTAAAATGCTCAAACTACCGTTAACCCGTTTTTGGACGGCACGTTGCATGCAATATTGACAGCCGGTGACGTGGGTTCAATGTTTTATGCGGCATTAAAATGTCTCAGCAAGACTTCCAAAATGCGGCGTCATCGTGCCAGTCGAACCGGCACAAGTTTGTGAAAACTGGTACTCGCGTATCCTAGCTGCCTCCGGCCTCAACTTCGGTGGAAGTCGTTTTGCATTCGAAATAGCAGCAACGTAACTGACTTACTGACTGCCAGCAAACGACAAAAATCGATTATTTAAAAGCCAGCAACAACAACAACTGTAACAGAGAATGCAACATCCGGCAAGAACAATACCAACCACTAAAGCCCAACGTAACACAATAAATGTAAGCGTAGTGGCACAATAACGGTGTTACTAACAATAAGTAAGATTCGTTGAGTTGCTATGCCAGTATATGTGAGCTTGTAGCGTGCTAAAGCGCTGAATGAATTTATTTCGGGTTTGGTAGGGTAGCTTTTAAATCTTTTAAATAAATAAAAAATGTTTTGCCTATTTTTTCGAAGGCTTTTTTAATTAATTATTCTAATGTTCTTTACTAATTTGCATTTCGTATTTTTATTCTATTTTTAGATGACAATTTTCATTGCGAATACATCGATTGCCAAACGTCTGAATGCCAGCTAAGCTATCGATGATATGTGGCACAACGCCTCAGATTTGGAGAATGAACTTAATGTGAGTGAAAATAATTAGGATGTTATGAATGTCTACACATATGTAGATGTTGTCTGATTGTTGTTGCATAGTGGCGGTGCAGGATAAAAAATGGCAAATGAAATTCATGGTGCTTTAACGTACTTAAGAGAATTGCAATTTGAAAACTCATAGGACCAAATAAGAAATACTCTTTTTTAACTTTTACCTTTTATTTATTTTTTTAATTTTTCTAGGCTCTTCATCCTTGAGTTTTAATATCATTTTATTTTACAGTACGCCTACTGGGCACAATAGACCATTAGCCTTTGTGCTTTTTGGCGGTCTATTCCCGAACCGATGGAGTTCACATTGCAGGCATCTTGTACCAATGCTGCCACACTATTTCAAATAGTCCTAGCACCCGTAAATTAGATTTATTTATGTTTGTAGGTGAGAAAGGCTATTTGCTGGCGCTTTCGCATTTATGTATTTTCGCTTCCATTGTTTTTTTTTCGCATATATTTTTTGCTGTTGTCTCTTCTCTTACATTAATTTAGTGCATGTTACAGCAAAAGCATGCCAAAAGCAGCAGCAGCATCTCATCATCGTCGGGCAGCAAAGATGGACAATGGTCCGGTTGGTCGGAGTGGTCGACCAGTTCACGTACCTGTGATGGCGGCATTATGCAACAACTACTTGTATGCCGCTGCTACAACAAAAATGGCTGCAAGGGTGAGAGCGTACGTTAACGCATTTGCAACATGCAGTCATGTTCGGAGCAGCAAGACTTTCGTGCGCATCAGTGTGCCGCCTACAATGACGTGCCCTACGATGGTACACTCTACACGTGGACCCCGCACTACGACTATGTGGAGCCATGTGAGTTGGTATGCAGGTAAGTGTAGTACTGCAATAACAAACAATCATATGTGGTGTGTGCAAAAGTGTGAGCATAATTTACCGGCGGCATATCCATCGGGCGAAAAGTGCAGGGTTGCACCGCTATTTATGTCTGATTTTGTATCTGGTTATGCTTTCTTCTTCCTTTTTCTGCCTTGGTTCGGAAGCGAATGTCAGTTACACCAATATTCGTGAAAATGCTTGGTATGGATTACAGTGTCGCTCACGTTTGCCATTTGGTGCATTGACCTTAAGGGCCGACTTTGGGTTTCCGTTATGATTTAATATAGAAGTTTGTTTACCGATTGGTTTAGAAGACAATAACAGACAAAAATAAACATGAAAAAAAGTTAACTTCGGTTGCACTGAAGCTTTAATATTCTTCACATTGTACCATTGCCATAGGCAATAACTCGTTTCAAATTTCTTGAAGATTCCTCGTCAAATGAAAAAACTCTCTATACAAGCACTTTATCCTAGCTAGCGAAATTTGCTTAAAAACTGGCAAAACAGATACATATTTGTCTTTGTAACGGTATCTTCCGTTTAAAACGTCGTCTTCCAATATTGTTTTTTATTTCTTACGCGCCCTATTATTAGCCCCGGAATGTGCAATAAAATGTTAGTGTAAAGTTTTGGTATCATAGTAATTGACTTAAAAAAACTCTTATTCCTTTCAGCGCGTCGGCTGTGATTTAAAAATCGGTTCGACGAAAATGATCGACAGCTGTAGCGTATGTGGTGGACTTAGCAGCGCCTGTTCGCAGCCACTTTACTATTGGGCGACAGCGCCGACAACACAGTAATCGCTGACATGTGGCGGAGGTAAGTGTAAATGCAGAGAAACCAATAAAAACAATAACATTATTATAATACACCGTTACTACACATTCATAGTGTGCCAATATTTTTATTTCAGTCTACAGCAAGAAAGCTACATAGCTCCAACAAATATTAGTAACAAGAATTTTTGCCAAACAGACTGCGCACTGCTCGTAGGATTTGCTAACATATAGTATTTCACCAATTTTTGCAGGTAGTGCTGATGTAAACACGGGAGTCTAAGAACACACCCGCCGCCTATATGCAATACATTGCCTCACATCGCGTTGTGACGTCTCGAATTTCACTCCAATGTGACACGTTCAATTCGCTCGCTAGAAGTTGGCAGCACCCATCTAAGTTCGTGCCAATTTAGATCTCGCGTGTCGTGGTTCAGTTTGTAATCCTCAACAGCGTCATTTGCCTCACATCCATTCCTCCCACAAATTTATTGATTGCCCACCTGCCAAGCAACGCTGATAAAAGTTCGAATGCAAATTTCGCATGTCAAATTCACATCGTTTTACTTTGTTTCATACATGTACCCTTGGGCCCGTATTCCGCACTTGGCCTAGGTATGCACATACATACATATTTCACTTATACAATACTTTAGCTTTTTAACTGCGTGCACCGTATGGCATTGTGCCGATTTGTTTTGAGTTACAAATCACTGTGATATTTCAAGTACGCGTTCGTTCCACTATTATTTTGTTATGAGCTTCGTATCCTTTTGTGGATGGAGCGCGCCATACAAGCGATTCGCTGAGCACTTATTTGGCGCATATTCCGCATTTGGTGAGATTGTCGCTCAATGTGGCGTATGGGCGAATGGATATTCAAATATTGGAAGTTGTGACTTATCACGTAATTTTGTTTTGACTATCGCACATATAGTGTGTGCGATGTAATGGAGTGGAAGTGACTGAATTGGTGATTCGTGTTTTGAATATGATAGTATTTCATATATTTGCCGACACATGTTTTCAAAATATAAAACAGTATATTTAAACAAATACGTAGGTTTTTCAAGAATTTTTGTTATAACATTAAGACTTAATTTAAATTATCTCAGTGAAAAGTCAACTCAGAAGAAGCAAGCATTACCAAAAAGCATAAGTTATTTTGAGGCCTAAGAATATTTTGGAAAATTGGCATGCTCTTCGGTATCATCGAGTCTACTTGATGGTCTAAATTTTTATATATGGTCCGAAGATTTTTAAATTAAAAAAAGCCAGATAACATTTGGTCTCACATCCACAAGTTTTATGCGGCGAAAGCGTGTGTCGAAACAGGCGCTAACAGTTCCTAAACCATTCAAGTATATACAAGTACTTGTAGAACAGGAACAAATAGTATTAAATCCCTAAAACTATGTTAATAGTGTCATCTAGACGGCCAGATCAATAATGCGTGAAGTGTTCGGCAGTTGTAGCCAGTGTGGTGAACTTAAAAGGGTTAATAGACTCATATATTGATATAATTCCTTCACCAAAAGACTATCTAAACGCTGTACTGATTTTACGACTTGGTGCGATCGATGTTGGCGTCGGGTATCAGTAAGTTAATAATGACCACTAAAAATTTTTTTAAGTTGATAACTTTTACTGACCAGAAAGAGGACCCTCCACACCTTCTAGATTACGTATAAAATTTTTTTTTCCGATATAAAAATTTTAACTCGAAATTTACTTTAAAAGTTAAAGTTAGATGTTAAAAATGTTTTTTTCTGTTATCCAAAAAGTTTCTTTTTCGCTAAACCCTAATATACATGCATATATATGATTAATAGCATTGACATTAATACAGAGTAAAAACAATATATCTAAATTATTTAATATCTAATAAATGGACTTTTAAAGTTGTCCAAATTTGTTTGACAATCAAAGCATTAGGGAGTAATTAAAAGTAATTACCGTACACAGACGTCTATAACTATACAAATATATATGTATGTATAAATGTAAATATTATAAACGAAAGCCATTAACTGAGAATACCGACAACCTGTCGCAAACATTGACGATACTTCGTCATTTATTCATTTCTTATTTTCAACTGTAATGTTAATAACAACTCTAAATCGATTGTAAGTCGTCTGTAATTGATACCACCATAAAAAAAATGAATAATTTTCTCCTGCAAAAGGCAATACAGATTACTTATACGCCACGTGCGTCGTGAACACAATTGCCCACAATGGTCAAATAAATGCCGTCAAAAGAGACTTTTGCACGAATATTAAATGTTTTCAAGAACGCAAAGTCAATTGGTACGATTAAGAGAAGGAAGGTCGTGCGTTTAAGTGCTGCAATGTGGCACGCAATACACACTAGAATGTAAAAGCAGAGAAAACACTAGTAAACAAGAACTTATTTGAAAGTTCAAATACTTAACAAAGGAATGTTGTAACAGTTGGTGAATGTGTATACATGAATTCATTTGGTGCATTGCATATTTCAAGGCGCTTTTTATTTTTCTTGCGTGTTGCTTGTTATATGCTTAATATTGCACAATATTTTTGGATAAATGAAATGTGCGTAAATAAGTTTTATACATATACATACGTACATATCTATAAACACTTTTATTTTCAGTAATTGTCACGAGGATACTATATCCATAAAAGTGCAAAACATTACATATTTTATAAATATGTTTTTTGATATTGATTCATAAGTTTTTTTAACTGCTTCTCACATACTTTTTTTCAGTATCCCCCAAAAAATTACGAGTGTACATATCTTTACAAATCATCGGCAAACAACAGAAATCGATTTGTCTTTTGCTCACCTCCTGATTTTTATATTTTTCACGCCTTTTTACGCAAATTATTAATTCTTTCGTGCATTCTCAATTTCCTTAGACGCCAGCAAAAACGGTTCCAACTTACTGCCTGCTGAAGGCCTCTAATAGAAGCGCTGAAATCACGCTAATAATAAAAGGAATTTATGTGTTTCCTTTTGGGCTATCACTTCCCACTACTCTCTCTTACCACAAGGCTTAGCTTCATGTTTCTTTATGCGACTTTATTTGCAAATCAATGGTATGTACACTGATAAATCGCGTTGAGTTGAGATACTCGATTTTTCAGAGCCTAGTCAGTGTGCTTGTTTTCAGCATCATACTGTTCCAATCAACGGTTTGGAAGTCGGAGAAATTGATAACAATAATCTTTTAGACTTCACTGTGTTTAATGTGTATTGAAATTACTTAGACTACCTATAAATATATTATAGTTTTGAGATGTATCAATGTTACGACTCATTGAACACAATTGAATGTGCTTGAAATATTTGGCTGGGCAAAAAGTTGTATAAGTCAAGCAAGGCAATAGAGCCTTTCAAAGGTTTCTGTGGACCTTAGAAGTAAATAAAAGAAATGTTATTTGCATTTATTTTAATTTGAAGTTTGAATCAATTCATGTTGCAGTAAATTGTTGCTGTATATATAAACACTTTCGTAATTTTCCGCTTATAAGCACTATGAAATCAAATGTAGATGAATAGTTAATGCAGAAAGCGCTGCAGATATGCAAGTTTTTTACACCTTCATCAACTCTGCTTTTATGCCAATTGAAGTAGAGAAATTATATTATGTCGCGCTTATTTGCATAACCACTATCTGTCTATGCTGTCGATTTATTAAATATGCTCCAGTAGAGTTGTCACATCTCCCTCTAACTTCTCTGCTTCAGAATAGTTTATCAGCGCAATTTCTGGCAATTTGCATGACACACTTCTCTGAATTCAGGGGAATCTGAAATATATGTGCAACCCCGTTGCGCAATATTCATGCAGTTATAATAAGGTATTTTTGAAGACCCCAAAGCTAATTTTTAAATAGTTTCTATATCTATGTTTAATTTGTATAATATTTAAAGGCTAGAGTATACCAGTTTAACGCAAATGAGCTCAGGCTTGAAGCCTTACTTAATGAACTCAATATTTTATGGAATTTATTACATACAAATTTAAAACAGTGGCAACCTTTATCAAATATTTTTATTTGCAAGCTTTTGTAAGTCTCTTTAGCATATCATTTATCATATATTGATTATCTCATCATATTCATTCAATTAAAATTTTTAATTAGTGACAACTTTTTTAAGAAAATATTTTCAACTGTAAGCCTTCTTAAAACTTTTCGGTTTCTTGACCTTATCGATTTTTTGAGCTTAAAATTTCACATAGGTGGCAAAACTCTAACTTTTTTGCTTCAAATTGTCCGTATAAGCCACACACAATAAATCAATCGGTTTTATGTTTCCAGAGTATCGTAAAAAACAACACCAATCTTGAAATTTCCTACAGTGATATCAAAATTTCATATATCAACAACCATGCAGTCAGTGCGTGAGCCTGTCCCACGAGCCACTCAAATACCTAATACCTTTTCTCAAGCTGATTCAACAGCCAGACAACTTATTGATTCCTCAGCTTAGAGCGTGTCGTCAACTTCGTGAGTTTGCGCGCGTCGTCCTCTCACTTACATTCTCAATAACTATCGGGGCGGTGCACCAGCATGCATGACTGCGCAGTCATAGATAGCTACAGACCATATATTTTGTCAACGTTATCCAATAATTCAATAGAGACGCCGCGTGCTGTTCTGCTAGTGTAAGCAGCCACTTGCTGGTTGCGTGCAGCGCAAACTTGGCAGTCTCAAGCGTGTAGAAGATGCAACTGCATATACATAGTTAACACAAATCAGCCGACATTTTCACATAAATATTTACTTTTGCCTTGTTTCGACCCTGTTCCTGCCTTGTGTGGAACGCATGGTGGCTCTTCTTCACTGCTTAACTGTTCGTCTGCTTCATTTTACTTTCCTCCTTCGCGTCACCGTTGCAGCGCAGCCACTTATGCACTTACATTCTGGTATGATTTTGCGTGCCTTCGCGTCGCCTGTGATGTTCGCCGTGCTTGAGCTTTTAAGTCTACTACTTGGCGCCATTACCGCCCACGCTGCGCTCACTCTTCTACTCATTCTCATTGCCGTCACTTTCACTTTATCTGTCGTTCGCGTGTGTCTCTGTGCTTTTAGTTTTCTATCGATTTGACACTTTTATTGATAGGAATGATTGTAGGTGGTCTTAGTTTGCGTCCCAATCTACATATCTTTAGTGTTTTCCTCTATTTCAATATTTTACACATTTCTTACATTTTATTTCTACTTTTATTTCTCTATGCATTTCATTCACACTCTCTATTGTCTGTATCGCTCGCAGGCTATAAGATGTCCCAACCGGTGTGTCGAAATCGTGTCACTGGCGTAAAAGTCGAGGACTCCATGTGCGCTCCCCAACGACCGCAACCATCGGTGCTGCTCTGCAACACGCTCACCTGCCCGCCAAGGTAAGTTTTGCACCATTTTGCTGCCAATAGTAGTCTTCATTTTCTATGTCTGCCGATTTGTTTATTCTTTCACTTGTTTGCTAACGCCTGTGCTTGGCTTCCCTGCTGCCGCGGAAGATTTTTGTTAAAGCAGTGAGGTATTATTTTTTTGCTGTACGATGTGTGGCTTATATCTTTGTAAGTTTTATTGTGTGCAATTTTTTGCCAAAACCTAGTTTTAGAGGCCATTCGAAAAAGTTTACTACTGTAAAGGAAATTAAATGCTTTAATAAACGATAAAAGCTTGAATGAGTATAACTGATAATTGAGTCTAATTTTATATTATTTTAAACCAAAATATTAATAAGTATGTATGGATCCGACTGTTTTTAGTGTGTGATTCTTAAGTTTAGTAAGAATATAGCTTATTTTAATATACTTAGATTATTTAGGTATTTTATGTCTAAGAGAGAAATTAAGGAATAACTCAAATGATACTTACTGTCTAATAAAGCAGAAGTAATTGCAATGAAAAAATTTGGCAATTAACACTTTGAAGTTCCAGAGATTCAATTAATCAATTTTCTAAAATAAATTTCCATTGCAAAATGATTTGTTAAGCTTTATTTTGGTCTCCGTGTAAATTTTATTGCCGTAAAGCGTATCTAGACCTTTACTATTTATTTTCAATTTTTTCCACCATCTATTTAGATAATTCGCTGGTCATTGCTTCTGACTACTTGCCATTGTTTTCGTTCCATTTTTATGGTGTTTTTCGCTATCTTATTACTTGGCACTCATTTTGTCCTTGATAACAATGTGGCCACGCATTAGCTGGCTATTTTTTTATTCACTTCATTTATTTTTTACGCGTCACCACTAACAATTCTTGAGCTCACTTAGAAGAGAAAAAATGTTCAAGTGCTGGTGCCCTCATTTACAAGCGTCATACCCCACAACAAACACACATACGTTAAAGTTTATGAGCTAACTTGTTTTTCTTAACACAATTTCCTGTCTCGTTTGCATATAAGCTGAATAGAACAACTAATTTTGGTTGACAGCAACATATTTGTATATGTGTTTGTCTATTTATGTGGTTCACGTACTAATATTAAAGCGAAGGTTTGCATATGAGCGCACTGCATGAGTGTATAGCATAACTACATATAATTCTAAGCTATTTTGCAAGAATGTAAATCAGAATAACAAAAAATGTGCAAAACTATGTAGCAAGTACTTTCAGAATGTGAAAGTTCTTTATGGTCACTGGGTCAGTTGCAAATATTTGTATGTGAAGATGTTATGCTAAGCATGTGTACACAGTGAACTGTTTCTATTGGACAAGCTCTGAAAAGATCTTCAAAATAATGTTCATTTAATTTTTATTTAGTCTCGACACAAGAGTTTAAAGCAAGCATCTAAACATTTCCATAAACTACACTTTTGAATACTGTTTTTTTGCTTATTGGCAAATTTTTGCTATTGCAGCTTTATATTGAAATGCACCCCGCAAATTGTCGGCTTCTACAAATAGCATAACTACGCTTCGAAAACACTTTGAAAGCGCTTACCTTAAACCATTACTATATTGTAAAATTAGGAAATAGTGCTCCCTGATGTTTATATCTTTGTTTCCTAAAACTAAACGTTCAAAACGTTCTGGTTAGCGTTACCTTTAATCCCTAACCTTAACAAAACTACAAATTTGCACAGACAACTTTTAAAGTGTTGAATAGTACATATATATACAATAGTATACTCCCTTCAACAAGTTATTTTAATGTAATTCTTAGTTTCGCATGCAAAATAAAATAAATAATCCCTGCAGTAGAGTCCAAGCTTTAAGAGCATCTACAGCTTACAGTCGTTGATCATAGCTGCCGTTTCGTTTGGAACAAGTCTTATTATTTGAGTCAAGCAGCAGTTTGTCGACTCTCAGACCCTCAGAGAGTCGCTTAGTTCTTGATTCTAGTGTTTCATATGATCTAAGAACTTGAGACTTTTTAAAATTTGCTTATAGTTTTAATTACTTTAAATTGAAATGTTGCATGTTCGAGACAAAAAACTGTTAAAACTGTTAGAATATTAATCATACCTACTCGTATATCAGGCTCATAGAGTTTTTCTGTTTGAGAACATTTTCTCCGTGTTGTTGAGAACCAGTAGCACAGATATATATTCACACTTAATCTGTTGAAGAAAACACTAATTTGGAGCTAAGTTTACATAGTTAAATTTTACGTAGCGTGTTTTCGTTTTAGATTGGTCTCGGCCCTTGGTTGTCGGTTTTTTTTTTCAAAACAATATAGTTGTTTGTTTGTTGTATATACTAAATTCTATGCGTCTCTTAGTATTTAACTTAATTTTTGCGTGTATCTTGACTTTTACAACATCAATTTGGTTGAATGCAACAAGCTTTTATTTAAATTACCTTGATTAGGAATTAAGCTTATAATATAACTTTCTAATAATTTTTACCTAGAGACTTCGCTATCGCAGTTTCTTACATATATTTTCTTCACTCAAGCTCTTCGTATATATTGTTTATAATAAAAAAGAAACTATTGGCTTAAATGTGGATTACTGACGACTGGAGTCCTTGCGGACCTGGCTACCGTGAACGCATAGTGGTGTGTGTTGAGGAGCATAATGTCATCAAGACAACGGTAAGCGCAAATTAAATCATATAATAATAAAAATGTATATAATTTTCACTTATTACTTAATGCTCTTTTTTTTTTGAGATATTCTTTCATCGTGTCCGTGTCCACCATTGCAGGTACTGGATGTGATTTGTCGTGCGTCAAAACCAGCCTAACAGGAGCCCTGCATTATTGAAAAGTGCCCAACATGGGAGGTGGAGGGGTGGCCTGGAGTGAGTATGCTCAGTACTATTAAAATGTGTGTGCGTGTGTAAGCTTTTGTGATATGAGCAAAAGCAATAAAGCTCGAGTTGCTGATGCTTTTATTTTCCGTTATGTCGCTTTTACCCCTTAACCTGTTTTCACATTTTTAAGCGTTCTACTATTCTTTAAAGCTTTAATTTTTTACGTCAATTCCGCATGAAAGAATGTATGTAATTTTGGCTGGTAAAAAGGTTGAAACTAATTCGGGTAATTTTGCGCGTGGGTGGTTAATACTTGTGGTTTCTAGTATCATGGCTCATATTATAAGGTAATATACAATAGGGTGGAACGCAAAGAATACTGAAATATGTAGATAAAATTGACTTAGTAAAATCTTAAAACTCATCAGATTTTTTACAAGAATATTTGGATCCGAAATTTCAACGAAATCGTACCTGATCACAAGGAAAATAGAATTGTCACTTAAAAAAGACTTCATAACAAAAATATTTACGTTTGCCTTGCGTCAAGTGCTAGTCCGTCGAACACAGCAAAGGCTAAAAGATGATAACAGCGCTGATTTTCGCAAAGCCCTGTGACCCAGTGACTTGAAAGCTTCATGAAATCCTTGAAGCAAATCGCAAAATGTCGATAAACTTCGTTCTAATAAAACAATGTAGTTTTGATAAGTATCAATAAAGAAGCATATAGATCAATCTAGATAGGGTAATAAATAAACGAAAACCTCGTAACGATCGCTTGAAGAACTTACAACAAAAATAGGGCTCTTTTATAGCAATTATGTAAGGTAACCGAAAAGATTTGTACTGAGGTATGAACAAACAGGAAGAAAGGCTTTGAAAAAGAGCTCAATAACGAGACTGGCATAACGATAAACGCAAAAATCGAGATCAGAGTTTATGACTTTAATAAGATTAAATAACAAATTCAGGATATTTGAAATGAGTCCAAAGTTCGAAATCATATTTGATATGGTTTGGACTTGCTCTAAATATTCTGAACGCATGTAACATTTATAACGTTATGATGTTCAATTCAGTGCAGAATAATTAATGTTTGTCGGTGTCTTATGTGGTAATTGCACTCGAGCTAGAATGCGACTGAAATGTCACGAAAAGCAACAATAATATCGACGGCAACGAAATGAAGTTGACTCGCTGGCTGACTCTGACGAGCTCATAAAAATACTCTTATGCTCTTATGATGTCTGCCTACACTAACCAAGCCGGCTATACGCCACACTTGTTAAAACGCATCTACTTGCTAACTCGTCTCATCTAAATAGTTCTAACCCTTGCCTACAAATTCTCTATGCCTTACCTCTGATACACTTGTGCGTCTCCGTCTAAGTAGTTTTGTCGAGATGAACTGCAGTTAGCTGCTTGAAGGAGTGGTTGAACATACAACTCTCGGTACAATGCACGCGAAAGCATAATCAACTTCATCGAAAGCTTCTAAATCGCGGCATGCTCGCTCGCTTATGACACGATGTGCTTCAAAATATATACGACACACGCATAAAAAATAAATTATATGCATACATGATATGGCTTCGGATGTGGGTATAAGTGAACCACTTAGCGGGCAGTGTAGAAGGTTTGATTAAAGCTGGTGGTGAGGGTTGCCATCAGTTAAAAATTACATTAAACAATTTCATGATGTAGAACCAGAAAAACACCCAGTTTGGTTTTTCGTTCGCTTAAATTTTTTTCTCTAGATTTGCATAAAATTAATTTAAATGGCAACCCTATTACAAGATTGTTAAAGTATAGTAAAAAAAATATTTGCTCTGAAAAACAATATCACACTGCAAAGTTTCCTAACTATTTATTATTAAAATTTCCACACCTTTTTCGCAGCGATATAGCAACGCATCGTATTTGCTTTATTTTTTATACTAATATGATTATGGCTACAAGCAAATACCTACGAGTTTGTGATTATGTGGCTTTTCGCATATGTTAACATACATTTATCTCAAACCGGTATGTGTGTGTGTGTGTGAATTGCATCCTTATTCCGTGCCTTTTTATACGCTTGCAACATGTTGCTACAGAGTAGAATAGTTTTGTTCACCTAACGGTTGTTTGTATCCCCCAAGGATAGCACAAAAAGGATTTATAGCAGCCAGTATCAAAATTGGACGGTGGGCACTGCACTGCCCACTTTGAACATAACAATCAACTTTCCCTTGTTACAGTACGAATATGAAGGAAATCATAACACAACCACGCCAACTTTCCATATAACACCATTCTAACTTACATCTGATTCTTTCACATTCCAGTATAAAAATAAAACACCAATCAATATATCGGCATAAAACTTTGCACGAACAGTGCCGCTAGGGTGTGCCACTTTATGGGCAAAAATTTTGCAAATCGAAAAAAAACTGTTCAAGCCCCTAGGTACCCAATATGTGAACCCCAGCACCTATAGTTGGCTTTTTACCGAAATTAACGGTAAATGTGTGAGATATATAATTGAATATAATTGAGTATCGAAAATAGGTTAAATCAGGTCAATACTTCCCTTAGCCTCCATTTACCTGATATAAAGATTTTCGAACTTCCGGATGACTTTATACCGCATACAAGAATGTATATTGGCCAATATGTGAGTTCTCTCAATGAAAATGAAAGCGCTTATTTTACTCATAATCTGTGCATCTTTGTGTCTAAATTAGATAAAATTGGGTGAAAACTTGACCTAGCCATGTCATATAACTAATATCAGGATTTTCGAGCATCCGGCTGACTTTACACCATATAATTGGTGATAGTATGTGAGGTACCTGAATAAAACCCTGTTTGCATTTTATTAGTCTGTGGCATGTTAATAGTATGTGTTATTGGCAAAACTTTATTAAATCGGGTCAATATTACCCCCAAATCCCATATACTGCATGTAAAGATTTTCATAATTCTAACAAGTTTTTTGCCAAATATGTCGTTCAATGCCCCCAATACACCCCCGAAAATAATTTCCGTCTTTCAAACTGATTTTAAACCGTTCAGTTAGGTCAAAATGTGTGATATTTTAGTGAAATGAAATAGTTTGCTTAAAAATTATATGGTTTAATTTTAAGTTTGTTGTTTGATTCTTGTAAGTTGCAAGAGGATAAAATGTTTGGTTACAGACGAACTTAGGCCTTCCTTACTTGATGGTATTTAATTCATCCGTACCCACTTTAATCTGCATATTTAAATACACCAAGCTAAGCACAAACATGCAAACAATCATACGAATCAGCAAGTACGAGTACTTCACTGTGGTTGTACACCTACACACATGAATACATACACTCAGTTCATCATGCTTTGCATTTTAAATTGTTATACAAATTTACGCATCATCTGCTATTATGCATTTTTTTCGCTTTGTTGTTGTCTTTATGTTCGTCGTTCTTTTACCAGCGTACGAATTTGCATAGAATCTTGACTTTTTTACAATGCCAGAAGTAATTATATACTCACCATATATAATATAACATATAAATACAAATATACAAACACATAAAAAATATTTTTATGAAAATTTTAATGTTAAACACGTTTAAGTAATTTATAATTCCCTATCATTTTGCCACTTACGTTTCTCCGTATGCCATTTGAATATTTAAATATGCTTCAACCATTGAACTCCTGTCACAACTCAACTATTCTAAACTGCACTGCGGCTTGCACAACCATATATGTTTGTATGTATGTAGTATATTTGCCTTTGGCCTCACACAAAGTGCTCGGTAACCTGTGGGCAGGGCTTGCAGATGCGCGGAGTTGAATGTAAATCGGCCGATGGCAGACACAGCGCCAAATGCGGCCCACTTAGGAAGCCCGCATCGGTGCAGCAATGCTCGACGGGAATCTAATGTGACGCTGGAGGCGTTACGATTATAGTTGACAGCAGCGCATCGGTGAGTAGTCAACATATTAAAAGGAAGCAAAATAAAATAAAAAATATCAGGACGTTAGGTAATTAAAAAGGCAAATAATTATTTCAAAAAAGAAAGAAGTTATAAAAATACTCCAGCAATAAACATAATTTCTCTTTAAAATATAATTAACTTTCAACTTCTAGTCGGATGATGGTGATATCGATGAGGACGATGAAGAGGATGACGATGATTAAGTGGATGTTGTTGGTGTTGAGAAGAGAGCTGACGATCATAGTCATGATCGCAATGGTGATACTGGCTTGGTGACATTTCATGTTGATGCTGCACCACAGTACGCACACCGCTTGGTCAGCCATATGCATTATGAAGAGCCACAGCAACCACGTGCCGAGTGTATTGCTGGTGGCGGTCGTGGAAGTTCAGATCCGGATTCAGAGGTGCCTGTTGGAGAGCCAAAGTAAGTGAAAGAATGAATAATTGTTGCCAAGTTTAAATTTATATAGATAATATTTGATTCGAATGAAACCAGAGCGATTTGGCTATTTAGTATTGCATATCTCGTAACTTAAGTACTCTGGTATTCATTGTAATAAGTGAATTAGTCTTGGTCTTGCTCTTGGGCTTAGTCTTGGTGTTGGTCTTGATCTTGGTCTTGGTCTTGGAAACCATTCGTTCGTCATTTTTCAACTCAAGGACAAACCTAGAATCCTTTTGGTCTGTAGCTACCTTATATTTCCTATAACCTCAATATCTGCTGAATACTTTAATTGCATTGTGAATTTTTAATGACGGCAATAAGACTCGTTAATTCTCCTTAACTTTTAAAACTTTAAAAATATACATAATTAAATACAAAATGTTAAGTTCCTTCTTCCAACACCAAATAGTTACTAGCAGATACATTTCCGACATATGTACTGCCAGACAGTAATGCCAACTCACTCCACTCTAACCTTTTGTGACAGTGAGACGACCCCACTCGCTCATATATGTATGTATGTATACATTCAAACATTACCCTCAAAGTTGAGACGCCTTTAAAGGATTACATAATAGTCACATGCTGATTTCTTTTTTCTATTCACCATCTAGCACCTTCTCCTACTGCAATGCCAACTTTGTCTTATTTAGCTGTCTGCAGTCGACAAGCTTTAGTACTTTACAATACGTTGGTAGGTAAACTCTTACGCTTCAGCTCAACATTTCCTACCAATGCGCTGTACTCTATCTTCACTCTGTAATATAATCAGTATTAAACTATACTTGACTCACTAGAAGTGGCCGCTTTACGCAATGCAGTGGCATTTTGTCACTGGAAATAGCCATCATTCATACATATTTCCTCTCTCTCGAATTCGTAGTCGCCTTTACGGGCTTTTGTTACAACTTCATTTCATCGACACAGACTCGCAGACGCTTAATCGTTAAATAACCTGTGCGTTAGTTAGCATTTGTAGTTAACAGTTTTGTTTTTTTTTGTTGCTTTTATAGAAACAAATTGCATGAAATAGAGGGTAGAAGCACGTAAGACGACTTCCATATTTGTGTCTTTGAATATGTTAAGTAAACTTATTTATATGCGTTATATTATTCCCTTTACTTCGTTTTACAGTAAATTAACTTTCTTCCGTGTACTTAGATATTGATTAAGACACATATGTATGTATGTGTATGTGCTATGTCAATGTACATGTATAAAACTTGTGGCATTATATCACGCATATTATTGTGCCCTTATATCTGGATCCGCATGTTTTGTGATGTTTGCTAACGCCTGAAGGATGATATATCCTTTGAAGAAACCATCACCACTAGTCTTACCTATATTTTGTTTTTAATCTCAATTGAAATCCACGACCCAGCGAGTAGGATTGTACTTAAAGCTTTCGACTACAGCGGCCGCCTCTTGCTTGCAGATATCATATGATCTTTTTAGAATAAAAATTTAGTTAGAAAAACATATGTCTATGAGTAACTCTCTATAATCTGCTGTATTTCTCATGGAAAACTAAAACCGATCATAAAATAATCGAACTCTTTTCATCCACATATCACCTTTTATAGAGAAACATATTTCCAAACTCTTTGGCTATACATTTTGCTACCACTTTAGAACTCATTACTATTTTCCGAAAGAATATTTTCATAACATATTTACTGTATATATCTGTACAGTACAAAAATACATAAAGTTGAGTCCTTCAATTTTACAACCTTTGCTTTCAAGATCTAAAAGCAAATCAAATATAGCCAGGCGCAACTCTATGAAATCCTGTCAGTTTTAAAAATAATTACAGTTTTTGAACTTCATTATGTATTCAAGAATATTTTTAAAACATGCATCGTTATTTTAGGGTCATAAGAGAGAATCTTCTGTTTCGTTAAGATGGTATTCTAGTCTAGAGGCATGAATTTTAGGTAATTTTAAAAGTGTTGTAAAAAAAAGCAATAAATATTTGTATATCGATTTTTTTATCAGCTTTTTATTAATGTTACAAGAGTACAAAAAAAAATTACAAAACAAAATTAAAATCTCAAGAAATTGGCATATGCGCATACTCATGATTTCAACACTCCGAGTCATCTGAAATGAAAAAAGAAAATTATCAATCTGCAAAAATTGTTAGACAAAATAGCGGCTGTTTAAAAAACAAGCATTTGTTTACCTTTTTTCGGGATGAGGCTAACATATACTCAAGAGAGATCTATTAAGAAGATTCTCTGAAAATCTCAAGTAAATTAGAACAATAGAACTCGAGAAATCGTTGGTATCGTATTGAAAAAGTCTGGTCTGAGAAAAACGCAATTAAAGTGCGCGTAAAGTCTTTTGTTCGATTCGACAACCGAAACAATTTGGAGGTCGATTCAGTAAGAAGTCTTTACCCCCAAAAATAATTTATATTTTCAAAAATCCTCTAGTAGACATATGCTTAAATGGTTAATTTTTGAAAATATGGAAAAAATCGATTTTTTTGAAATTCGGTATATAAGGTATAAATTAAATCTAATAGAGATAATTTTTCTGAAATAGATCGAGAGCTTGACTAAGGCTCTTAAAGTTATGTTACAAATTGTGAAACTTTGGTCTTCTGCGAAAATCACATGCTAAAACCTTTCATCCGGTGTGATATTATTAGATATATTAATAGAGACTTTTGTTATGTCATCAGTCCGTTTTTACCTTTTCATGATTTTTGGACTATCCGAAAGAGAAAACACTACTTTCAATTAGTGTTTTAGCGGTATTAATATGTTGTATTAACGTCTAACGTTTAATCAGTTGTCTGCTTTAGTCAGTTGGGTGAACGCATTCGGACCGGACTCTGACTAATGTGCACCAAGTGTAAAGAAACCGTACAGATTTGTTTAGTTCTTTTACTGAATTACCTTACATAATTATTGTATCAGCTTCAGACATGGTTTAATACCTAAATACACAAGAAAATGTTTCAACATGGATATTTTACTCGTTATCGTATTACCGCTCTGTAAGCTTAGCACAAATATGAAACTCCCACTTGTTTGCTAATAAAAGAAAACAGGAGGCTCATACATTGAGGAATGAAATTTCGTTATCTGGATAGCATAAATATTTTATAACACTCAACTCAACCGCATATAGAACCGTTAGGTTTTACTTTTCTAAAATATTATATGTTGACTACTATAGAGTTTAAGTTTTTCAATCAGTGCAATGAATGATAGAACACTTTTAATACTTTCTGTTTTTACGACTGTTACTGAAACTCGTTCCTACCACGCTCAACACACTCAACAAACTGTGACACATTTTTATTGCACTTTTAGCATAAGAGGAAATTTGAAAAGTAATGACGTGAAAATTATAGGTACTTTTCTGTAACACCACAAACACCACAGACAAAGCAGTAAATTATAAAGAAAGCATGGAGCAGGATGATGGCGAAAGTTATCGCATTTGCTTGATGACAATGTGGTAAACAGGGCAGTGAATTACGGTGTTAAACATTAAATGGCCGCTTATTTGCTCAAAAGCTCCAAAACATGAGTGGCTCAGTGAGTGAACGAGCAAGCTCAATCATTCTAGCACGTTAAATGTGGCGCCACTAATAGGCAAAAGTGCCTGTGCTTTTGCTATCGCAATGATTTAACAAGCATTAAGCAAGTCAGACCCATTTTATTATACCGTTTGTTGCTGCTGTTGTTATATGCTTTGGGCAATGGAATTGTCACTAACAGCCATTTCATTATTTGCGGCCAAATAATAAGCCACTAAACCAAATTAAGCCCAACCAAAAGACCAAAAGTTCTTTCGTCGTCTACACGGTCGCCCTTACCACCTCTTTGATTTCCCCCTAAATTCAAGCAGTAATAATATTGATTACAGTTATATGCTTAGGCATACTGCAGTGCTGTAAGCAAACAGAAAACTAACAAATTTTTATTTGCAAACATTTATTGACCGTCTGGGTGGCCATTTGGGCTTTTGTTGGCGGCTGACTGGTGTCTTCGTCGACGGACGCTTTGGTGCCAACCTCATCCTCAATGTTTTAACTATGTTTTATCAATCGTATAACATACTTAACTGACTTCTTCTTTTTGTTTTTGTTCTTCTTCTTCATCTGCTTGCACTTGGCGGACTGTCTGTGTAGTCTGTGTTTCTTCTACTGCAGTGCATTTTCTTCTGTTGTCTCACAATCCTAATAACCTACGCCAACGAAATATATCTTTGGGCGCATAGCAAAAAGTAGGTCGTATTTTAGTTGTGCAGCGTTTTTGCATTATTGGACTTAGGGATACATCATTGAAATAAAAATTTTAAGCATTACTGAGGTGTATGGGTGTTTTTATGCTCCAAAAAGTATAACATGATTTCTTTAGACTTTTAGAAGCTCCATTAAATAAGAATACTAAAATACAAAAATACAAAAAAAAAAAGTTTTGGTCTTGCAAACAAATCATATAAATATTTTAAACAAAATATCTTTTCTATAAAATATTTACAATGAGTTGAAAATTTTATTTTTCCAACATATGTTTTGGATTTAAAGTTTTTGTAAATTTATGCCAAATTTATTTTACCGATCGCTTATACTTTTAATCGGTCATTGCATATTAATTTTCTTTGCAAAAGTTTGGGCAACTCTTTTTTGCAAACTTATGGAAACCTATCTTCACTTTTATTGCTCAATTGTGTTCGTTATTGAACGTAAACCCAATCATTGTGCTTAATCGGCTTTGCAATCTCCAGCCAGCCTCCTTAGTTGCTTGAGGTTTTGTATATGCGATAGTTGAAGTAGGTCCATTCCGACGCGTTAATAAACGGTTATACTATTGCTGTTATTATTGATTTTTCTATTTATATTTGCTAGTTTATTTGCTGCTTGGCGTATCAGCGACTTTGCGGCGAGTCGCAGTGTCGCCACCAAGAGTATGTATTACTGTTTCTATGCAATTGTCTCATTGTAAACTTATTTGAGGAACTGTTTTAACATTGGCTTGTGCTTAATTTATTTTGAAAACCTTAAGATTGTGCAGAAAATATTATAAGCCACTCTATGTTGATTAATTGAGATCATTCAATGCTGACAAATTCTTTTGTGATGTCTATCACATTGAAAGAAACTTCAATTATATTGTTTTGACTCACTTTTTCTTCAAAAACAAGGACAAATATTAATTCGGTTGCAGCGAAGTTATAATACCCTTCGCAAATACAAAAGATTCCTCACAAGAACTTTGATCGGACAGTTCTATAAGGTAGTTATATGCTAAAGTGACTTTGAACAATTTCTTCGGGGATTGCACCATTGTCTTGGACAATAGCCCATTCAAAATTTAGTAAAAATATATCCGCACATAAAAAAACTTTCCATACAAACACTGGATTCCGATCGTTCAAATTGTATGGCAGCTAAATACTATAATAGTTCGATATCGGCCGTTCTGCTAAATATGCAGCTTCTTAGTGAAAAATGGTTGAGTGCAAAATTTCAGATCAAAATCTCAAAAAATGAGGGACTAGCTCGCATGCATGTAGACAGACGGACGGACAGAATTACATGGCGAAACCGGCTCAGCTCATCACGCTGATCTTTTATATATATATAGTTTAGGGTATAATTGTTTTCCACACCATTCCAAATAATTAAGGAGACGGCTTAAAACATAAGTCAAACTTTGTTTCAAGACAAGACATTCTTTAAGCACACTGAAACATTGAGTTCAACTTTGTAGGCATCTCTTTTATTGTTTACATTATTTTTTGACTAGTATAGTGATCTTGTCAACGTTCACTTGACTCTTTTTGGTTCACTTAAGGAAACATTACGATGATCTTTCATCCAAGCGCAAAACCGCCGGATAAGAAACCTTGTAATATGAAACCCTGTCCACTGGAGGATCCCAAACCCGTCATACAGGTCGAAAAAGACGAAGATTACTCTGAAAGTAGGTGGTTATTCTTTGGCACACAAGTGAAAATAAAGTGTTCAGCAAAACGTTATAACCGTACTAAGATAAAGTGGAGTAAGAATCACAAACCTTTGGCACGTTCGCGTAAATTCAAAGTGTCTAAGTAAAGTGCTCTGCGTATTTTGGAAATAACATTCCGTGATGCTGGTGTTTATTCGTTATTCGTCATTGATGTGAAGGCGAAACCTGGACAACAACCGGAAAAGCTGAAATTGCAAGATTCAGGTGAGTCAGAAGTAGAGGAGGAGAACATATTTTTATGTGTACTTAGCATTGAACACTACCATATATAGCTATTCTTATAAATATACTATTAATTTTCTTTGTTGCGGAAGCTTTAACTTCTGCCGATATGACAACAGCAAGAGAAAATACAATATAAATGAAATGCACTTATGTGGTGTGCTTCATATGTAGACCTTTTTGTATGCTGAGTCTTCTGGTACACTCGAGCGCTCTGCGTGGATAATTATTCCAGCAAATCTTGGGCGCAAAACGTTTAATACTGAACAACCGCGCTGGCTGCACTTGTCAGAATGTACTGCATTTATGTATAGATATTATGGACAAAAATGTTTAACAACTTAACGTAATTTGATAGTTTCCTCTACGTTTGATACACACTGCAAACGACATTTTCTGTCTCTCTTGCGTCGAAGCTCCGAAAAGTACTGCTAATGCCCTCTTATGGCTGAATGCTGCATTGCTTTCCTAATAAGATTTTGTCAATTCATTTATTTGACTTGTTGGTGTAACGTGCCAACAAGTGAGCGCGCAGCCTTTTCATGTGAGCAGCGATTACAAGCGAGGTCTCGTGTAATCTCGTTTGCAATGACAACCAGCATTTCACGTATTTATTGTTGTTAGTGTTCAAATATGAAATTGTAAATATTACTCTATTTCGGTTTGTGCTTAAGTTTTTTCATTGTCACTTTGTTTGAGGAAAGCACAATTTGTTTTCTTGATTCCATTTTGTTTCCCATTTCTCTTTTGTGACTTTCGAGTTGTGGTTTCGTTGAATTATTTGGGTTTTCTTCGCTTATTTCAAATTCATCAAATTTGTATTATAATTAATTTTCTTTTTCGACCAAACAAAAAAACATTTTCAAGTACCGTTATGTATGTTTGTAACTTGCTTCAACAGTCGTTTGCCATTTTCTTATGTTCAAAAATACACACAACGTCACAAAATGTGTTTAATACAAATTTTCACTCACACTAATTGCGCATCGCGTTCTTGTTCTTATCTCTCCTGCTCTCTTTCGGCGCTCACTACTTTTGACGTATACCTTTCAACACCGTATCACTGCTTAACCGACGTCGCAATTAGTACAGCAGGTCGGCGAAGATCCACAAGCGCCAGCAATGGCAGCAGTCGTGCCAATGTTCCACTGACGATGCCATACTTTCCGGCGCTACCCAGCAACTTGCAGGTGAGCTGTGCCAAAGTGCAGAGGTCGAAGTGAAAAATACCTACACAACAGTAGAGTGAAATGAAAAAGTAGTAGAACAAGAAAAAGTAGACCGCCAGTTGTCGGTCAACCTGTCAGGCAAGCAGTCAGTGAAATGGTCATTCATGTGTCCAGCAAAGTAGTCAGTTAAATCTTTTAAATGTAGCAGTTACACTATTAACCGCATTTGGAACAGATAATCGCAGGCGGCTGATGGGTTTTCAGTTGGTTCGTGGGCCGCTTTATTTTAGCTCAACCAACTGCTGACGATCAGCCGACTAGCCGCTTCCCCGCTCTCTCTCTTTCTTAAAATTTCTTTGCTTTTGTGTATGCCTGACAGTTTAACGGCTAACTTATGAAGAAAAGGGTAAACGTGGAACTAACCGAATGTCAGCGACATTAAATGCTTTCTTGTTTTTTACCACTGCTTGAAATTTACTTTGTTGTTGAAAATATTTGTTTGTCGTTTATTTCATTGTTGTTGGTTTGTTTGTCAGTTGATTCTTTCACTTGTTCGTTGGTATATTTGTTTATTTTTTTCCTTCATTCATTATTTAATACAGTCGCTCATTGTTTTGTTTTTATTGTTTTACTCCTTAGCATGCGGTTGTTTGAATAATTTCTAGCATGCAATATTTGCTTTTTAGTATATTCATTTTTTTTACATATTTTATTTTCTAATACACCTTTGATTTGTTCCTCCAACAACCATTGGGAGAATCATAAATATTTTTTGCGATAAGCGCCTACTGCTACCAAATATACATCATCTCTACCCGTAGCTTCAATATTATATCTATTAGTGAACATAGCTTTAGCATTATGACTACTGGAACCACATATTGTTATATACTATATATACCATAGCATAGTATTAAAATCTTTCGAAAAATAATTATAATTATTTGCAGCAGTCTTCAGTGTTCACCGCTGACTTGAGATGGGAAATTATTTATTTTATCAGAACACTTGTAACTGTCGAAAATCATGTTTGAAACTAGGATTTAAGGTGCGTAAATAGCAAAGTCGTCTAAGTGTGATATTCCGATTGACTGTCAATCACATAATATAACCCAACTGCAAACTCACATATGTATATATTTAAATAAAATGCACACCTATCAGAAAAACATAAAAGTTGTGCGCGGCGTATGAGTAACCAAATTTTGTTGAGACATTTCCATATAATACCATCGATTCACACATTTACCACCAATAAAATTTATATGAGAAACACCACCTACAAGTAAAACAACCAATATTCATTTTACACTTAGCAGAACGCAATGCAAAACAGTAAATGTCATCTAGAAGGTAATAAAACTGTCGCCAACATACAAAAAGGCAACAGTTACTATAACAGAAAACAACAAAAGCACTAAAATTGAAACGAAGAGCAACTTAAAAACACTCCAAAGCTGAAAGGAGAGAAACTAGTGCCGTTTGAACAAGAAAACGCTGCATAAATGCATATAATATATGCTAACAACTTTTACAGTGCTGCACGCGTAGATGATAAAAGCCATAAAAAGAAATTAATAAAAACAATAACAACATAATAGAGAATACAAACAACAACTCATGTTTTCTCCGAAGAAATTGTTTAAATCAGATCACTATATAATACAGCTGTCATACAAATTGAACGATCGACATTAAGTTCTTGTAAGGAGCCTTTGTATTTGTGAAGGGTATTATAGCTTCGGCGCAACCGAAGTTAACGTTTTTTCTTGTTTTTTCTTTAATACATCATAATATATTAGTATTATGGCAAATCTGGTTTAGAATGATCGTATGCAGAAATAGGAGTACAAAATTTATCGCATAGAAATCTTTTAATTTTTAAAGGGATTTTCAAATATAACAGCCTTCTTCATGAATCTAAGATTTTTTCTTTCTACGCGCTATGCTCCCTTTTTTTTTGGAACATATTTATAACTTTCATTTGCAGGAAATTTTCAGGTGAAATATTTTCGATTTAAAAATCGCCCCTTTTTTTGCCTAAATTATACACCATTGTTTAGTTTAACTTCCTGTTCACTTAAGTTGCACCAGCAAAAATTTTTATAAAAAGGTGTAAAACTAAATCTGAGCAGAATTGGTAAAATAAAAAGGATAATATAATATTTGCACGCCATTTACTAACTGGCGTAGCCACAGGCGTCTGATTTCCTCCAAACAACCGATGCTAAAGCGATGTCAAATATACATTGCAATTGCTGGGTTAAATGGTAGTGTTGCATTTATGAGAGCGCGCGCAAAATTCGCTGACATTTTGCTTTGCACCACAATAACAACAAACGATGTAAATACCAACCACGGCGAAATGTTCAGAGCATGAATAGACAGCATGGAAATAATAAATAATACACTGTGAGAAAAAAAGAATAAAACGAAAAGCAACAACTGTTGTTCACTATTATAAGCAATTTTTCTAACGCTTTCCGTTTCTTTTTTATTTTTCTCTCTCTACTTTTATTTTCATAATGTTTTTCTAAACAATAATAAATATGTTCGCACGTTTGTGTATTTATTTGAACAACAATATAACTGCCAGATGTATGTTGGATGGCTGCAACTGTGCAACACATACACTGAATTGAAATTATTTACAAGTACAACATGTACACGCTTACATAACACTATTCTAAGGTAAATATATACGTATAAATAAATTTAAAAGCAATACTCAAGGATAAATATACACATACACACATACAGACAACTACATTAATCAACATGTCTGTATGACACTTAGTCAGCAAGTCAGCATAAGCTATGCTAGTTCCTTATATGAAACTAAACACTGCAAGCGAATTTTATAGTTACTCATACGACATGGTGCTCCGTAAGGGATTCTTCTGTGGTTGCTATGATTCTGATTCTACAGTTATTAACCAAGTCGTTTCCCACCAAAGCAGGGCCTTATGTAGACCCTGAAACAGCACACAATAGTGCACGGAAAATAGCGCGCAAGAATTTGAATTTTGTTGCATGTATTGTTGCAAGTTTGTATATATTCAAGTGTATATTCTGCTGACATTGTTACAGTATGCTGCGTATATAATTTCATACTTTTGTATACAATTTGAGTGTTAGTCCTTATATTTCTGTGGTTTTGCTTGATTTTGATTCGAAAATTAAGGAGTTACATAATGTTTCAAGGCTTCAAAAAACAACTTGTTTAAGATTTTTTTATTGCCTTATTTAATTCTATAATATTTCTTGAACATAGTACTAAACTCTCAAGCTGATACCAGTAATAGTTTTGGGGATAAAAAAGTTTTAATATAATATTTAATTTTTTATATGAAAAAAAATTTATTGAAAATAGGGTGTCTTTTGCTCGACGAATGTAACCTTTAAAATAGCAAATTCATAGCATGTTTTTTAGTTTTTCCTCATTTTTCATTTTCAAAACAAGTTTATTTATCCGTTCGTACAGTATGTAGGCATCAGCATCTCACCGTAATCATTTCATAAGCAAAGTGCTTTAAAATTTAACGAATGCCGTTAAGTTGATAGTTCTTGGCCGGATAAAAGGCCGGGCTCTTTTTGGTTATGTAGAACCGAATATCACAGAAAAGGTAAACAGTTACAGAATAATTTTCTTTCCAGAGTGTTTTACTCCAGACGTGTTTTATTACCTTAATGGAAATTATTGCCATTCTAGGTGGAAAATTATATTTTTATATATTTGGTATTAAAAATGTATGGACTTATAAACGATTTTGTAAAAAGAATGTGAAAAATGTTCTGAAATCATTGAATGCTAAAAAAATAGAGAAAATACTACTGATAGTATAAACGTACCAAATTCTACCACAATATTTTTTTAATTCTTTCTTCTCAAAAATTTAGTCAAAATCCGCTAAAGTGTCTAAAGCCACTAACGCGTACTATTTCTCAATTTCTTTAATAAAATTATGCCAATTTTTATTGTCATAATGTTTCTGTCCACCAAAGCATTTTACGAAAAAAAATAATAAAAGCATAAACATCTCCAGTGAATACCCGCACCCAACAAATATCTCATTCAACGTGGCAGCGCGTGACCTTGCAAGTCTACCGCGAGTAGTTTGTTATTGCCAATCTACACGAAACATGTAAATGTAGCACAACAATCACAAATAGGCTTATGTGCAGCACAATAACTCATACACACACGCAAAACTGTGTAGGTGTAACAGCGATTATTCTAGTTTGTGGGCCTCATAATTATGCATTATCCTAGTTTCTATGTTTCTTTTCGTGGACTCACTGGAGTACATACACAAATTAACGCATAAAAGTGATCGCATACAAAATATTGCTCGCCTCAACACAGCACCATCGCAATTTGAGTGGACAATTACATTGCTTTTTGCGGTGAAAACCCCATTTTAAACATTTAGTTGTTAACTGCAATTGTAACGCCGTCAAATGGTCCATAGCAGCGGCTGTGTATGATTTTCCAATGGGTTGGACACGCGCGTATGTTGGAAGCTTATGAATGTGAACAAAAACATAAAAATTTTAAAGATTAAATTTTGTAGCAATAGCGTCATTAAAGTGTGGTCGCAGTTCATGAGGTATCAATGGCTCATTGGATTAACTAAATAATAGGCAAACATTTTAAATAGCAGCTGCTTCAATACGGGATACATAAAAGTTGATTGTTATATGTTCTTCTCCGAATTTTCGTTGTGATAGTGTTGTAGTAAGCGTGGTTGGCAAAAGCAACATAGTTTAATTAATTATATTATATTTTTCGATGTCGATTGAGGACTTGAATGAAAATTTGCAGCCGCATGTATTTTTAAATATTTCCAAATCTATAAATATCGATTACATTTATGCTATTTTCGATAATTAGTAAAAACGTAAATAATTATTTTTTGATAACAAAGTACTTAATTATTAAAAAAAATATTATTTGATATTAAACAATAACCATTTGCGATATTTTTAATCGATGTATTTTGTAATCGAATTTCTAATCCTATTCGCATGGTAACCACAAATTGTCAGAAAGGTGGTCAAGATATGTAAAAAGCAATGGTCAATACTTTTATACTATTTAATTATAATTAGATAAAAAAATAACGCATAGGTAAAAAATATTATTTATTATTTATTTTCGATATTTTTAATCGATGTAATCGCTTAGTTTGCTTTCATACGATTCAGAATTAATTATTTTCAGTCATATCCTTCAAACCGTAAAATATTTCTATCCTAAGTTCACCAAAAGCTTCTTGTTAAGCATTAAGTTTAGGTTAGGTTTAGGTTTATGAGCAGGATCAATAGACCCTTACATGTCGACAAAGCGCTTTGTGCCTATGACAAACTTGTTGAGATGGCCAATATCTGTTTCGGCCAGATCTTCTGGACCGCCAAAAGTATGATTGCCGAGATGTTTCAATCTCAACCTAGCAAAAGCCGGACAATGGAGGAGAAAGTGCCGGGATGTTTCCACTTCACCCTCCTCCATACAGCTTTGACAACTGCCATCGGGTAGTATTCTAAGCCGCACCGCATGAGTTCCCATTGGACAGTGCCCAGTGAGAACTCCTACCATGGCGGCGAGGTGAACTTTGTTCAAGGCGAGAAGATCCCCCGACCTCCTGCGCTCCACTCTCGGCCAGAAGGATCGCGCAGTCGCGCAGGAGCTGGTCGCCGACCAGCGTCTGCTGAGCTCCTGCGAGGTCCATTGGTCCAGAGCAAAAATGCAAGACGTTAGTGGAGAACCAACTCGATCCCATTCCGATGTGAGCGGGGCAAGGGTACCCCCCCTGGCCAGCTCATCGGCCTTGCAATTCCCAGCGATTCCGCTGTGACCAAGCACCCAAACGAGCCTGATATTGAAGTAGCCTAATGCTAATTCTAGCGAGGACAGACACTCCTTGACTAGCTTTGAATGCACGGTTCGCGCACTCAGGGCTTGTATTGCCGCTCTGCTGTCGGAGTGAATGCTCACCTCTCTAAACGAAGCTACACTACGTAACAGTACTTCTACCGCCACCTTGATCGCGGCCACTTCCGCCTGAAAAACGCTACAGTGGTCCGGTAGCCTGAAGCAAAGATTGACGGAGAGCTCTTTACAGAAAACCCCCCCTCCAACTTTCCCTCCTAGCTTCGACCCATCCGTGAAAAAACTCACCGCGCCTCTTCTCCAGCGGCTTCTTCCCCTCCACATCTCCCTCGTCGGGATATGAGCAGAGAAAAAGCCGCCTCGAGAGGCCTCCGTGACGCAGTGATCCAAATTTTCAGGAATGCAGGTGAAGGAGGAGAGAATTGCGGCGTGTCCTTGTTCGGACCTCTTCACAAGCCCAGCTTCTCTGAGCCTAATAGCACACCTCGCAGCAATGCACCTACCGGCAATGTCCACGGGTGCTATATTTAATATAGCGTTGAGAGCTATCGTTGGTGTGGTTCGCAATGCACCGGAGATTCCGATGAGCGCCGCTCTTTGAACTCGCTCAAGCTTTTTAGCCAGGGTAGTCTTTTTGAGCGCCTTCCACCAGACGAACACACCATAGAACAGTATTGGCTTGACTACGGTTTCGTAGAGCCAGAACACCACCTTTGGTGAGAGTCCCCACCTTTTCCCTATAGCTCCCCTGCAGCAGTATAAGGCGACCGATGCCTTCTCGACTCTCTCCTCGATGTTCGGCCTCCAAGAAAGCTTTCTATCCAGGATGAGCCCTAGGTATTTCACCTTATCAACAGGTTGAAGACGTGAACCCCCGAAGGAGGGGAGAGGCACATTTAAGATCTTATACCTCTTAGTGAATAAAACCATTTCGGTTTTACTTGGGTTGACGGCTAGGCCGCTTCTGTTTGCCCAGTTGGATACCACGTTTAGGTACCCTTCGGTGAGCTCATAGACGGTATTCAGGAATTTACCTTTAACCATAAGAACCACATCATCAGCATAGGCAATCACTCGACAGCCTTGCTCCTCGAGTTCTATAAGTAGGTCGTTTACAACCAAGATCCAGAGCAGAGGGGAGAGTACTCCTCCTTGCGGAGTTCCCCTATTTACCTTTCTGGTTGACTTAGCACTACCCCACTCCGCTACGACAGTTCTGTCGCAGAGAAGACTGAAAATGAGGTGTTTGAGGTTTGATTCCACTTCAAACTTTTCGAGGGCTCTGACCACTGCCTCTGGCCGAACGTTATTGAAGGCCCCCTCGATGTCGAGAAAGGTGCCCACTGCAAATTCCTTTTGCAAAAGCGCTGTCTCCAGCCATGACACTACATCGTGCAAGGCAGTGTCGACCGACCTGCCCTTGATGTAGGCATGCTGCGCTCGTAACAGTTTACCCCTCGGTATTCTGCACCTGATGTACAGATCCATAAGTCTCTCCAGCGTTTTTAACAAAAACGAGGATAGGCTGATGGGTCTGAAATTTTTTGCACCGACATGAGAGCTTTTACCGGCCTTCGGAATGAACGCAACCTTAACCTGTCTCCAGGCCTTCGGGACATGGCCCAATCTAACACAGTTCGCGTAGATAGGGGCCAGCCAGCTGCATGACACCTTAACCGTTCTCTGTAGTTGCGCCGGTATGATGCCATCAGGACCCGGGGACTTGAAGGGCTTAAAAGATTTCAGTGCCCAGGTAAGATGACGCTCATTCAGAAGGTCCAAGAAGGCTGTACAGCCTTCCTGAAGCTCCCCCAGTGGCACTTCTTCAGCAAAGTGATTTCGTGGAAAATGAGCATCTAGGAGTAACTTCAGCGACTCCATGCTACTCGTAGTCCACCCGCTATCTGCATTTCTTAGATACCCCACCGGAGTAGGATTTTTCGCAAGAATGCGTCTAAACCTTGAGGACTCGTGACAGCCCTCTACACTGTCGCAGAAGGCTTTCCACGAAGCCCTCTTGGCTTTCTTCAAGTCGGACTTATAAATGGCCAATCCGGCCTTGTACAACGCCCAGTCGTCGCTAGAGCCACTTTTACGGGCTTTATTGAAGAGTCGTCTACTCGAAGATCTGATCTCCGTTAGCTCCGAAGTCCACCAAGGGGGTTTCCCTCTACTTTTCTGAGTTTTCAGAAGACAGGAGCTTTCAAGAGCAGATCTGCTAACAGAGCTGAAAACCTCGACGAGCTCCTCAATCGCGTCCGCAGATAGGATCGAATTCCTGTCAGGCGCGGTTGGGAGAGCTGATCGAAGCTTCCTGCAATACAGGACCCAATTGGTATTCCTGAAGTTTCTGTAGGTTCTATGCTTCGGGCGCGAGGCGTCCAAGCTAAACCCAATATATTTATGATCAGAAAAGGAGTGGTCGTCTAGAACTCTCCATTTCGAGATCAAGGGAGCAATTTCCCTAGAGGCTAGCGTGACATCAAGGACTTCCGCCCTGCTAGCTGTCACAAAAGTAGGGCAGTTTCCCCTATTACAGATAAAAAGGTCAACATCACAAATAAAATCAAAAAGTGACTCACCTCTTGCGTTTGTGTCCGAGCTCCCCCAGACGGTGTGCCTTGAGTTGGCATCCGAGCCTATAATAACCGCGGCTCCTTTGCGTCTGGCCTCTGCCAGAGCCATCCTCATCAAGTTCGGAGGTGGTTCCACCTCGTCGTCGTGCGGCATGTAGGCTGAGACAAGCCAGATTTCCCTAGCACTGTCCTCCAGCCTAGCGGTGACGACGTCCTCGTTGCTGAAATTAGGTAAAAGAAAAACGTTAAGTTCATTTCTGACCAACAGCCGGCTCTGGTTCTACCTGTGCTGCTTGCCGCCAGGAGCTTATGGCTATTTGTCCTTAATCCAGATATCCCATAGCTACTCAGCCACGGTTCCTGGATAAGGACAACGTCGGCTTCGTCCCTTCCTAGACGAAGCACTAAATCGGCGGAGGCCGCCTTTGAGTGCTGGAGGTTAATTTGGAGGATCTTCATCCTCCAAACTCCTCTCCAGCAGTGCGAGTTCCGCACCATCGTCCATATCGTCGACGCCAGCCTCCTCGAACAGATGCTCGAGACTGAAGACGGATCCGCCATCACTTGACGATCCGCTCCCCGTGCTCACCGCGTCCGAGAGGACAGGGTCGACGTCCATTTTCGAGAGGGGAACCTTCCCACTCTCTTCCACCCCCGCAGGAGGCAGCGGGCCATCCGCCCTGGCTTCTGTTGGGAGCGTCTTGAGAACGACTCTCTCGAAGCCATAGCTTATGGCCCCCTTTGTGACACTGAGAGGAGCGAGGGACTCCTTGTTCAGGAGTATCAGCGCTTGCCGATATGGTGCCTCGGTCCTCTCCAGCCTGATCACCCTCCAGTCTTGGGAGCTGAAGTAAGCATTAAGTACTTATTTTATTAAATATTCATAGACATCATTTAAAAATTTTCTCAATTCTATACTATGATTTTGTTTGAGGTCTATTTATGAGAATTTTTTTCTACTACAATATTTGAATTCTTATATTGTACACAATCAGATCATTAAAAAATAACTTATATATATATATCTATATGAACAGGTCAGTTAGTTAAGTTATTTTTTAATGATCTGATTGTGATGGGTGATTACTTTGAAGGGGTTTTATTTTAGATATTCATGAATGAATAAACACTTTTTTAAGAAATACAAAATTCGCAATATTTTTAGAAAATCGTAGATACATATTGTACATACATATACATAGGTATATTGCGTATATAAGCAGGTTACACAGTATATACAAATATACATTTCTTGCAGAAAGTTTAGAAAAACTACATTCTAAATGGTTGATTGAGTAGCACTCTTATCAAAAAACGTATATCAAATATTCACTTTCTAGTGCTAAGCTCAACCAACGATGGCATGCCACCTTACGCGTATCCGAGCAAGCAACCAAATATGTCAGCACATCAATACGCCTGTGTGTAACTGTGTTCGTACAGTGATATGGACAAGTTATGTTTTCATAAATGAAGCTGAAGTTTCCCGGTGCATCTCCGTTTTTCAACGAATTTATACCACTTATATCATCTTGCTACGTATGTTCATATATGTCATACAGTATAGTCATACAGTAGTTTAGCTTATAATGACTGCAGCGCTTTATGTGATATACATATATACATTTCAAGTACAGCTAATCTGCCACTGGTGTGCTCATATTCAGATTATTTATCCATGTTTGTATAAATTTAATTTGTATTTGTAAAGTGCAACTCGAAATTTATGACAACATGCGGCGGGCAATTTTTGTAGATATATAAATTAAATGTGAACTTTAAGCGACCGTTAATTTTTGCTAAAGCGAAAGTTAAATTTTGTACTTTTTAACCAAAAAAAAGTCTGTTCCATTTTTTTTAATGTCCGCCATAAAGTTCTTTTGTATTCAAATCGACACAAAATCCAGACCACCAAATTGTTATTAATAATTCAAGGATAAGTTTTTTATTTTGCATAGACTCTCACTATTGTACCGTATTTTCCTTATGGAACCTATTCGCCCCGATTCGATTCCAGTTAACGGATTTGCAACATTTTATTACAACAAATATTTGTTCCCTACTATTATACAGGATTTTCCAATAAGAGTGAAATGATTTAAAAAACATCCTCTCATTGTTAAGGAAATTCAAATGCAAAGCTTTTATCTTGGCTGACGATTTCAACAACAACTTTTCTTTCGATATGAATAATGATCCACAAGAATCCACAACAAACTATAGGACCACGGTATTTTCCAGATAATTAGAGAACATCAAGTCTTAAACTTATGCTTCTTATTTTAGTTACCATAAGCCGATAGTTTCAATGATAAAAGTTCCTGAATACCCAACATGTATTGTAAGATAATAAAATTTTTTTAAACAAATAATTCTCATTTATTCAATTCAAGAAAAAATATATTTTCTTATCGATCAACTCGCTCAAAAAGTGTAACTTTAATTAATATCAAAAAAATTGTATAAAAACTTAAATAAAAATTTAATAAATAATTATAATTGCATAAGTTGATAAAAAAAGGCTAAGCAAAGCTTCACCGCGGCAGTCCTCGAGTGCAGCACGTATTTTATTTATTTAATGTGAAGTACAGTCGATACAATTAAGTTCTGAATATAATATCATTCAAATTGCATTCACGACTTCTTGTGCAGGAAGAAATTCGATAAATCTTTTGCACTAAATCAAATCGTATGTCATGAATAGCACGTTCAATGTTGACTACTAAAGCTTGAAGAGAATCTGGTTTCTTGCTAAAGACCAATGACTTCAAACAACTACACAATCAAGTAATAAATCTCAGCTATACAACAACATTTATAATTATATACATTTTTGCAATTAAATGCTGCAAACATTTTTATATATAGATATAAATTCATGTATGTACATATATGCGTAAATATTTCATTATTTGTTTAAGCCAACGAAAGCAAATAAAATGCAACTTTAGCCGCGATTTACACATGTTTTTACTGACATTGTCAATATGGCTAGCAGCGTAAACTGTTGCAACGTATATCCATGTGTATGTGTGTGTATATAAACAGGTACTCGTTACTATAGGTATAAGTGGATGTGTGCATTAATGTGTTATCTGCGGTCTTATTGGTCGCACTTTATCAGAAACACACATTAAATAGTGCGAAGAAAATTTAGTACAAAATGGAAATAGATTAGCTCCCTTAGCGGCAGGGGACAATGAAGAATTATTTCATATATATAATTCATAGAACAGTTACCGAAAATACGCGATATGCAAATGTCAATTGCATTTAACGGACTTATGACAATGTCGTTATACGATTTTATGTATATATGGAAATATATATTACTTCTATGTAGTTATATCTCTGTATAGTATACATAGTGTATATTTTCACGCTTTTATTCCAAGTATTTGTTGACAATATTATAGAAATGCTCTCTATTCATAGAATTCATACATACCACACATGAAGCACATTTCACGAAGCAATCTGTTATAATGAAATCGCATAAATGCATACATACTAAATGAAATTTTGAAATGAATTCAGTACATTTTTATTTATTATTTGTTATATTTATATCCAATTGCAAACTAGTTTTTGTGAGTATCGTGAGTTAAAATTCCTAAAGTTATTATCGATAACTTCTCATAAAAATCCATCATCGATGTATTTTCCAATTTACTGATGGTTTGTAATTTATTCCCCAGTTCAACTCTTTAGCAATAATATGGTTATACAATATTTCAAGGGCATCTCAGACATACCAGACTAAGACTAAGACCAGAACTTGTTCAGAAATTGTTTGCCCACAATTCCGGCCGTTTACGACGGATATTTTCGCGCAAATGCCTCAAAACGCTCAAATAATACTCTTTAATGATCGTATATTCCGTTGGAACGAATTCATGATGAACCAAACCGCTAATATCGAAAAAAAAAATTCCGGAAACTTTCTCGTCTTAAGTACAACATGTTGCTACAGGGTATAATGAAAGATTTTATGACCTAAAACTCGTTCAATACCATCGATCAACCACCGTATTCACCAGATTTTGCCCCATGCGACTTTTTTTTGTTTCCATGTTTCGATGATTGGTAAAAAAAGGTGGCATGTGTGTATCACTTCAGAAGGGGCATATTTTGAAGGCGACAAAATAAATACTGATGAAGATTAAATATTTTTCGTTTTATTAACAATTTCCGGAAACTCTCTGGTCTTAATTTTATATCATGTTCTGAACACAAATTTGAAGTGACTAGATTACATTTAATCTATTCATTAATTTAGACTGTACTCACTGCCATTGGAGACTTATAGAAAAACTAGTTTTGATATTAAAAAATTCACAACGTTTAACATTTAAGAAAACAAAGTAATGTTGTTATGAAAATCGTTTTGTTTTAAATATTTTCGATTTAATGGAAATAATGGACTCTCTTTTTGACTTAGGAAGTCGATTGCTAGTTGAATTCAAATGCATTGCTTTTAATTTATTTGTTTGATACTCATATAATCCATAATAATTGTATTAAATATACCATAAACTCATGTACATAAAAGAGCATTATGTAATATGTTTTGTGTGGCTTAGTAAATCATTAGGCATACAATTAAAATAATATACCCAGTAAATGCCAACAAATATTAAGAAAAAAGCAAACAAAAGCTATTTGCAGTTATAGTTGAGGTTAATAATTAAATTTCTGCACTAATTTACTGTTACAAATTCCTAAAATCTAATTAGTAGTTGACAGTTGTAAGCTATTTAGTTTTGGGTAGTTATCAAGAAGCGCATAATAATAAATGTAATTGTTAGTAAATGCATGCCCGAATGAGTTCGAGTTAATTGCTTAAATAGTGTGCGAATATCTATATATATATATACCACACATGGGTATGTAAGTGTTATTTGTTTGGCAAAGAAAGCTTTGGGTGTGCAAATAGTATTTTTTTGATTTGAATTGATTTAGCAGAGCGTTTTAACAGAGAAGACTCTTAGCACGTGACAATGAAGTTAATTTATTTGGTCATAGTTCATGTTGTTATTTTATGCGAGAACAGTATGATATAGTAATAGTTACAATTTTTCTAATAAATATTTTTATGTGAGGACCCCTATGGTCAGAGTATTCACGAATCTGGATCCGGATAATAGATTTTCCTTTACAAAATGGTGTATTGGTTTTAAAAATATGCGTATATATATGACTCAAACTTTAATCTTACTGCACTCAACATTTTAAGTGTGACAAATTTTAATCTATATGTATTTATTTTTTCATAGTAAGAAGCAAATATCCAAAGTTTGTGCAGGATGAGCAATTTTGTTAGTTAATTCTAACTTGCCCCTTGTACAGAGAAAACCATTTTTTCGAAAGTGTTCGGAATCTATGACTATATGTAGAGAAACTGTAAATATTTGGATTCATAAATTAACGGCCCTGGTCACAGGATGCTCATGTTATCCAAGCAGTGACATACACAATTTAAATACCATGGAAAATGCTTTTGCTTATGACGACAGCTGCTACTCATTCTATAGCAACAAAAACATAATTTTACACATTTATCAACTGAGTTGAGCTTCGCAGACATGACAAACAGTAAGCAATAAAGCTCTAACGAAGCTAGTAATAATTGCTGATTGCATTTGCAATTGCTCCCACACTTACATCCATACATATGTACACAGTTATATTAATTTATGCATGTCTAGTATTCATAATTCGATATTATATATATAGCTTATACCCAATCAATAAAATCAGCTGAAATAATGTCAATTGCGGAATTGTATTGTTGCACCTCATTAACCGCTAAACTAGCTAAAGCAGCTGTAAAGCTTTATTACAATACCAACTACTTCAACTTACTATGAACTTATAGAATTCCAGCTTGCCAGATCTATTTCTACGCAAATACATCTACGCATTTCACTAATTCTATTGTATGAGAATATATGTGTGTGTATGTAGATATATACAAGTGTGCTATTGTCCTCAATTCGCAATCTGTAGAAACAGATAACACTGTTAGAAATCCCTAACTACATTAGTAACTGTGGTCAGCTTATTTGCAGCGTTTCTCTCTAAAGTAAATTACACAAATATTTCAAATAAGTCAGTTGCACATGTATACTCACATTGTAAGTGTGTTTGGCATGAAAATAAGCTATCCTATTATTCAGTCATACTTAAGCACTCACACATGTGTTCTATTCCATATTTGTGTATTAGAATTTCATTTAGCCTGATTTCATGCAGGCATATGCATATGTGTGATCTCCCAACCATTAGTTAAAAATATTTGCAAATATATGCATAGCTAGTTATGTAGTTATTTTCTGCCAGTTGAATTGTTTATTACATTATTTAGAATGAATTTGCGAAATAGTTGCACTTGATTTAATTTTGCATGCATTTGTTTGTTAAGTACAGTTTGCCAATTGTTCAATTGATTATTTATGTATTTATTTATTTTCCACTCCTACAGCTGATAATTCCATTCTATGCAAGTAGCATATTATTAAAACGATGGAATATTCATGTCTCAAAAAATTAGATTAATTCACTGTAAACGCAACATGGTTTTTAATATATACTTGTATAGCAGTGTCTATCCACTCATATTTATATTGATTGGAAATTTGGAATCTCTGTAACGAAGTTTGTGTGTCTATTTATATGTTATAAATACTTATTCTAGCCAAGTAAGATAATTATAATTGCCAATAAAACAAAACTGCAATTTCGTCTAGTACTTATGTCAGCTAATACGAGAACAATCCCGAAATACTCGGTTTAAGTGGTTTTCTTGTGTAAAATTTCGAAAAAATCATTTTTTTTCATATTTTGAATGTTTAACTACAATATTTAAGAATATGTCTACGGGAGCATTTTTGAAAATTGAAATTAGTTTCGAAGATACAGACGTTTTACTGACCCGGCCTCCAAACTGGTGCGGCTGGGTCTAATCGAACCAGACTAGACTTTTTCTAAACGATACACACGATTTCTCGAGTTCTACTGTTCTAATTGTAATTACTTGAAATTTTCAGAGAATCTTCTTCATAGTCCGCTCTCGAGTATGAACTAGCCTCATTTCCAAATTTCAATTTTTACTATTTTTAAAAAATACGATAAAATAAAAATATGTTAAAAAATTTTTTTGTTTTCAAACAGTCGCCATTTTGTCAAAAAACAATTTTTTTTACTCATTGCTAGTTCAAACAATTGCGACATCATTGCAGATTGATAATCTATTTATTTTTTTTATTTTTATTTCAGATGACTAGAAGGGTTGAACTCATGGGTGTGCTCAAGTGCCAATTTTAAAATTTTTTAAAATATTTTTCTATATCTTGTAACATTAACAAATAACTGATAAAAAAAATCATTAGTAAAAATATGAACTGCGTTTTTTATCGACACTTTAAAAATTACCTAAAATTCAAGTCTCTAGACTAGAATACCCCCTTAATAGCTGACCTCGATTAATTACTTTTTTCTACTCGTCAGATTTGAGACCTGCTCTCTTATCATAACAGTTAAAGTGGTATAAACGCATGCTGTTGTTTCTTTTATTTATTCATGCGAGTCTATTTTTTCTATTAATACTAATCATTTGTTGAATTCACTAATAATTTTGATATGAAAATCAATTACTACCAACTTTCGGAAAAAAATGCTCTTTGAAACTTCTGATCGATATTGCAATTGCCAATCCCTTCCACCTTACCCTTTCACTACATCTTCCGCTCTGATATTGCAATTGCCCTAGTTTGCTTACTCTTCCACCACACCTTCCACCTTACATATTGCATAATACATATAATATTTAGGGATTGTCTCTGAACGAGTTCGCTATGAAAATTTGAGAAGTTTTGACATAAGCTTTAGGTCAGGGAAGCATATGTTGCTTATTTTATTGAATTACTTATATAAGTAATTATATAATATTTCTCTATTTTCTGGCCAAAGTTTATATGGATGCATAACCGTGTGCTTTTGCTGCGTTAGCGCTGCTATTTGACCATCGTTATGTGTTCGAAAGTTCGAGATTAGCACGAGGGTAAGCACCAGTACTTAAATAGACGTGATACCCAAAAACTTTATTGAAAGAAATTTCATGATGTGTACTTTTAGAATTGGAGTATGTTTCCACCTGGTTGCCAAAGATAAATTGATTTCAACGCCCTATGCTTGTTAATAAGAAGAATTTTATTTTTCAAATACATAATTTCTTTCAAAAAATTATTTACTGAGTAAAATATTTTGTTCAAAATTAGTTCCTGGCCATGTCTTGCAATTCATTAATTATTCAGCTTTAATAATTAAAATGTTTAGAAAACGAAATATATTTCATAACAAACCATAATTGTAATTAAAATTTTAAACAATTAATATTTTCAACAATTAATTATTAAAAATATTTTTTGGACACATTTAAAGTTAGTAAGCAAACGTAAAAAAAGTTTTTTCAAAGAAATTTCAATTAACCAATTACTGTGGCTCTGTGCCCTCAATTTTAGCCGCATGTAAAATATGCCAAAATTGCATACGTTTTATTTATGCCAACATTTATTTCCTACTATATCTCCATGAATTTGTGTGCGAAAACATATGCCAATTGGTGGCCAAAAACCATTCAGGCATGCCTTATGCGACACAACAGGAAACGGATGTGAACATAAATAGATGCATAGCATAAGTCGCATAAAAAGCGATTTGGCATGCCTATAAACATTCCGCTATAATTGTAAATATCACAAAGTTTATATAATATATACCTACATGTATAAGACGGTATTATGCGTTTGCATGTATGCTACATCATATCGCGGTCGGGGAATGTGTACAAGTGCGGCTTATATTCGTATGAGCACATCGCTATCTGCAATGTGACCGCGACAATTGATTAATAATTTTCATTCATTCGCAACCAGTAGTCTGTATTTTCTGAATGCCACGAGCGATGCAAATGTATGAATGTGAATGGAGGATGTGAATGGAATGTATGAATGTGCATGCAGCTGCGCAGCAGTGGTCACCGTGGCAACTATAAGTGCTGCCACACATAAGGGTTTGCGGCCAAGCGTTTTGTGGATATATTGTATGTGCATGAAAGAGTGTAGGTATGAATGTTGGATGCGTTATTGCCTTAAAACAGTTATAATTTATGCGTAGTATGGTTTACAGAAATTTTTGAAGATAACAACTAACTCTGGGAGCAACTGAAAGAGCTAAGATTTTTACTTAAAAATTATATATTATTTTATGAAATATTACTTGAAAGAAATTAAATTTCCAAATATTTTTAACCAATTGTTAAATCTTTCTAAAACGACTATTCTTTAAATCATTAGAATTTAGATAAACAACTTTGTTTTTTAATTTTACAACGTATGTTGGCGAAGACAATCACCATAGATAACTACAAAAAAGGAAGTGCTAAGTTGACATAATAAGAAACTAGCATTTACTTGCCATGATTCTCAAGTCTTAGTCGACTAGTATTTCAAAAAAAAAATCCCTTGACTTATATTATATTATATTTAAACTCTTTTAAGATACATTAATATTATTTAGAGTCTGTCTTTGCAATGTATTTTACTACAAATATTTAAAATATTATAAACTATAATACCAAATTTTGCATACTCAAAACACTTCTGACTGCAGACATTAACGCTGTTGTTGCCACTGTGCTGAAACAGCATCAGCGACGTCAATATGCGCGCAACCACAAGTCAATTCAATTATTTTATTAACTTCCAAATGTACGATTTTGATAGCGTTGGCGAAGAGCTCAGAGTGGATCCATATATGTTTGTATGTATATATGTGTGCAGCTACAGTAGCAGCAGACCACAAACCAATCGAACAGCACAAGCGTGCTACCAACACCAACCGAATTACCAACTGCAGCCAAAGTGAGTGCTGGCGAATATTTATTGCACATAGTTATGTTTGCATATGTGTGAAAAAAATTGGAAAATGCATAAGTGTTATTGTATTTGTTGTTGCAGCGTTGCCGACTACTCGCTATCACTTTTAATTAATTTTAAATTGGCTGAGAGAGTGAAGACTTTTGCGTGCACAGACTTGTGCTACTAAGTTTCCTAGAGCCTTCCTACCACAAAGGTAGGTAATCCGAATAAATGTTGCTCATACGCAGTGTGCTCCAAGTGGTAGATTGTGCATCCATGCTTGCAAACCATGAACATTTATGCATTTTTGGTGGAGTTTTTTAGAAATTAGTGCATAAAATATGTAGAATTCCTATCATGCTCAATTATTACCAAATTTATTTAGGTCAAAGTATAATTGGAACTACTAAAATTGTAGTTTTTATTTCCAAACTTTTTAGTAATGCCACCAGATAATATTTTGACAAGTATAAATAACTGTGATCTTACAATTGCAGATACTTCAATATACTTTATCTGTTAATATATGGGTGTGTTAGTTAACATAACTATACAATATATAAATATTTTATTAATTGTTATGTTGTTTGACCGCATAACTATAAATGGATTCTGTCTATTTTTAAAACTTTTTCTTATATACTTAATATAATGAATAATTACGTTTTGCGAAAAACTGTATTTCAAACATTAGCTGGATAACTTTGAAAAATGCAGAAAGTGGTTTGTTTTTTACTTATGACTCAATATCTCGAAAAGAAACTGCTTTGGTCCAGTACCCAGACAAAAAACCGTTTTTGCTTTATAATGTAATTTACCATTAGGAAGTCTTTCCCAGATATTTATGAAATTATCTAAACATCTTTTTCATAAATACCATAAATCATAATTTTTTATAATAATCAACTTAAATTTATACAAAAATAAGTCACACAAACTATTACATGTCCACCATGGAATAGCGCTTATCGAACAAATTAAAGTGAAAAGCGTCAAATGACAAACGCAAAGCAGTGTGAAATCACCATTTCGTAAATGCAAATGCACACATACATATATGTATCTCTTACATGAAAAATAACATACTTCATATGCATACTAGGGTGGAGCAAAAAATTTTTTTTTTTTTGCTTAGCCTGAGGGTAAAATTTGTAGATTATAAAAACAAAGAAAATATTTGGAAAACAAACAAAATTTTTTTTAACATCTCATTTTTAAAGTAAATTTCGAGTACAAATATTTTTTGGTTTAAACTCTTAACATTTAAATAAAAATTACCGAATTTGACGGTTTTTGACTCAAAATTTATTTTAACACTTAAGGAAAGCATGTTCTCGTTTAGGACTTTTTTTAAAACTCCAATAATGACCACAAAAAAATTTTTTAAGTTGATAACTTTTAATACCAGTGAAAGAGGACTCTCTACAGCTTCTAGAATACTTTTCAAAAATTTTTTACGAAATAAAAATTTTAACTCGAAACTTTACTTTAGAAGTGAGTTAGAAATTAAAAATAATTTTTTTTTTTTAATTTTTCTTTTTTATAATATACAAATTTGACCCTCAGGCTAACGCTATATTCGGAGCTAACTACTTACTTAGTGTGGTAGTAAGCTGTGGTTCTGCTTATCTGTCGACTTTCAAATGGCACAATGTAGCGCTGCAGCATACGCAAAATGCGAGTAGCAACAGCAGCAATGATAGCGATGGCAGCAACTAAAGCAGCGTCGGCATCATCGTCAGCTTCAGACGTGTGCAAAACGCTTGGAAGGCACTGGCAGCTATGCAGTTGCAGGCAATCAAAATTATAGACATATAATGTGCATGTGTGTGTGTGTGTGTATACGTAAGTGCAGCTTTACAAGTATGTGTGTATATATATACATATATGTGTATGGTATAATCAGATTACAGTGGATAGTCATTTGTATCAGCAAAGGAACACACACAGCAACAATGGGGTAATATTTCTCAACGCCAAGTGCAATTTAATTTTGCATAATTGGCAAAGTTGCACAATTAAATTTCCAACACTAATTAATTTATATGTAGTATGTATTATAGTATAATATTTTAAAAAAGCAGAATTTTTGAAGTGAATATTGTATTATGCATAGGAAATAGTGCAGGAGAGGAGGTATTTCGCTTTTTCAGTTTTTACCTTACTTGCTCCGTGCTTTGTAGTTTCAAAACCCAGTCGAGACAAAATCAAAAACTATAGTTATCGTTTTTGAGTAGTAGACTGTTAACTTCATTTCTATTAGCATATTCCGGACATGAAAATCAAACCTCACGTATCAACAGTGTTATCAAAATTTCAGCGAATATTTGACTGCATTTTGATGTTTACATATAATTTATAATCCCTTTTTATATAATATTTTACGCTAACTACTCTTTCTTGATAATTACAAATTTTCGATATCCTCAGAAAGTATTTGTAATCGCACTTCTTGAAGCTCTAAACTGTAGTCTATAAAGTACAATATTAAGAAGAAGAAGGTGGTTAATATTAGTAGTAGCACTTTCAGTACGCAATTGTCAGTCTAGGTAAGCGATTTGTAGCATCCCAGCAGTTTTTGATGTGGCTTAGATTTCTGTGCATATTCAGTTCAAGTAAATAAAATCATCGAATTTATTATTAAACTGTATATATACTTACCTAAATTATTATTCAAATGAGCTTTTCGCAAGTTTTTTATTTGTTTTAAGCTAAGGCGTGTCTGCAACATTGTCGGTATATTATTTACTCGCATTATATCTAGCGGTTTTATTATGAATTACTCATTACAAAACGTGGATTGCTGATTGAATATTTGTAATATTGTTGTAAACTAGGGACAATGTATAGTAGGGTGGAGCGAAAAAAAAATTTTTAATTATAAAAAACGAACGAAAGAGCGAACGAACAAAATTTTTATCGAAATTTACCTTAACAGTTAGTGGTCCCTTGTTAAAAAAAAAAACATTTTTTTTTTCAAAAATTTTCTTTTTTTATAATCTACAAATTTTACCCACAAGCTAAGCAACAAAAAAGTTTATCTTAGAAAAGGAGTCAATATTAACAAGTTTGATCCCTTTTACTGGCTGACTCGCTCTCTTACGAAAATGTTTGTGTGATCAGTTGAAATCGCTTTCCCTAGTATTTGTAAATTGAAAAAGTATCTGTTTGTGTTACATATCAATTCCCTGTTAGCCCGCGCGAGCTCCACGAATACAATACAAGCACAGCCAGGGGGCAACAGCTTCGAATTCGTGCAATTTACATGGTTTTGTCAACTTTCGTAATGCTTTTGGTCCTTTTCATATTCAACAAATTCAGGCATACGATGTGGCTGTCGGTTGAGAAATCAGCTAGTCTTGTATTGGTAGTGTCATTGAAATGTCACGACACATAAATTAGAAATGAAATGAGCTATATGTATGTATATGCTTGTAAGCATTTTCAACTGGTCAGTGGTTAACTCACGAAGATATTGGAATCTTGGCCGACTGAACTTTAATTTGGTAAGGGTTCTGAAACGGGCAATATAAGGGTTAGTGATCATAATATTGCTTAATAAATATACGTTCAACTTTTTTTAGTAAGGTGGCGCGATTAATTTATGCTGTCATAGACTTACAAACTTTTATGAAAAGATCTTTATAGCCAACTATACATTCTGGAGCTTTCATTACTAAAATAAAGATAGTTTAAGTGTATCTTACTGTACTTATTAAAATCGTTATAAATTATAAATTTTAAAATAGCTATCCTACTGGGTACTTACATTTGAAGCGATGGTCAAAGTTGAACACTAGCCAAAAATTACCTAACAACCTTTCGAGGTCATTTCATAGCTGATAAATTTCGAAAATTAGTTTAGAAAGGATGGTGTGGTGCATTAGATGAATTCTAAAGTGCAAAGGTCGAGAAAAGTCACAAAAAGTTCAGTTGTATAGTGAAAAAGTGATGGCGATTAGTAACATACATGATACTTTTGATACTTCATGAACAAAGTATGTATACACACACACACCTACATAGATAAAGTTGAAGTGTTACAAGATAAGGTCTCGAAGTAGCCACATAATGGCGTAAATAGAACGAAGGGGTGATTGTAAGAAAACAAAAAGGGCCAATGCGGCTGTTGTGTCAACTAAACACCTACAATGCAGGCGACCACAACCTAGCATAGAAACTTTATATCTATCGCAAGCACATGCACTCTTATACAAAGACATTTTGGGAATAAAAAGTTGTTGGCGAGGGCTCGGCTATTTTGTGCTTGTAGACAATACCATGCTGTGATTATACACCTACACAAACACACACATACACTCGATTACATACAACTCTATATATATGCATGAATTTCTTGCTGCTTAGGCAGTGTTGCAAGCCTCACGTACACTTGAAAGCATGACAGCTGTGTCAGTACCTAGCTCAGCTTCTGGCGATTTTGCCGCTATTTTGGATATAGGCTGTTTTCCTTGCCACCAAATAACAAAAATAAAGAAAACAGAATCATGCACATTCTAAGCTGCTTACTTTGCTAATCTGATTTGCTATTTCATTTTTTTTCTCTCTCTCACATTCGCACTGGCAGCATTTATGGCATTTTCAGAATTTTGGCAATTGGAAAGGACATCACATGCTGTCCGACAAGGGTCTACAATTCGACATAGACTTAGAAAAGTTCGAACAGAACGAGCCGATGCGACCACAAATCGACACTGGAGATCTGCTCACCCTTGCAACGTCCGATGCATTTGCTTCGTCATCTCTTGCAGCTATAAAAGACACGAATGACGGCAAAACCAGCAGGAACATCAACACTGATGGCGATGAATGGCATGAACAGGAAGCAACATACCATATAAGCGCCATTTATAGTACAACAACAATGCAGCCAACAATTGGCAAAGCTGTTGGCGCAACACTTGAAGCCGACTCACCACATTCACCGCACGCTAGATGGCAGTAGTAGGGCGCGCCGGAGTCAGTCACGGTGGCCACTAGTAACCATGTCACGTACGAATGGCGCATCGGCGACTGGTCAGCATGTTCGGAAAGGTGCGTTAATGCAGCTGGTTTACGTGTAAGTGTTGCACGATTTGTACTAGTAATAGTTTTGTGAAAGCACTGTTTGTTGTACTATTGTTTTTGGTCAGATGATCAAAAATTAAAAGACTGTTACCTATTTTAAAAATTAAAATAACAAAGCAATAAAATAAAGTTCACAGACTTTGCAATATTCAAGAAGTATAAGAAACTTTAGAGTTGGAAATATTGTCAGAAGAGTTGCCGGCTGTGTAAAAAAGTTAGTATAATGAAATTTGTGAATCAAATATATATGCGCTAATAAATACAAAACAAATGTAAAGTTTTGAGAGATATTACTAGATTACAACATTTTTGGAATAAGCTTGCCACCTGTTAAAAAATTTAATTCAATAGGCTTACTAACACAATTGAATGTTGACAAAATGATTATAAGAAGATCTAAGAGGCTTAAGCATTCAAAATATTTATACAAGAGTTGCCAACTGTGTAAAATAAATTAGGCAAATTAAAAATTACAAGGCAAGAAACCAAACGCAAACTTCAAAAATTAACAAAGTTAAAATTTTATTGGGGAAGCTTGGCAGCTGTTCAAAATTTTAAATAATTAAAATTGATAAAAAAAATCTAATTTTCACAATATTGGTATCAACAAGTCTAAGAAACACTAGAGTTGGAAATATTTTTTGAAATTTTTTCCCGAAAACCCCGCAGTTATTTCAAAATTTACATGGTGAAGTGTGCCTCAATTTATTCACGTTCAACTGAGTTGCAACCATTGCATCGCTCATGCATATTGTCAGGATATTCGTATGTTTCATTTTACATACAACTCAATGCAAACCAAGCGGCATGGCGTATGAGTAACCAACATACTGTTTATTTTGAAATTTAACCGTCCATTAGCTTTATGAAACATTTTGCATACACACAGATTTTATTTACATAAGTATTTTATTTCATAATATTTTCCTCAATCATTTTTTCATGTCACAGCTCGCTCAATAGCTTGCCTGCGTTTGCGATACCATACACCCACACACAAGGCGCTGGAGTCACACGTGGAAGCGGACTTCGAAACGGTCGACAATGCGTTCTGTGTGGACTATGGACTAAGCGTTCCTGACACGTTTGAAATGTGCGGCCAGGAGGGGTGTGCCCGATGGGAGGCTGGCGAGTGGACTTTGTGTAAACGTTCGCGTTGCTTTGTACACAATACGGCCATAAAAAAGCGTGAGATTAAATTAATTACGTGAGACGACAGACGCCTGCAGTGTGTCACAGCATCCTATTAGTCGGCAAGAGTGCGATAGTGCGCGATGCAAGGGAGTTTAGCGTGTGGAGCCATGGTACGTGTAGGCACTGCCGTTTTTTATGCAATTCATTATTTCATTTTTATGCAATATTATTTACTTATGTTTTTTTCTCTCTCTCTCTCTCTCTCTCTCTTGCAGTGCAATGCGTCATCAAGGAATTAAATACCGCATTTTGCAGTGTGTTTGGTATGGCACGCGCCGACCAGCAGGCAATGCTTGTTGCCATTAGTCGCGTCCAGCAGTCATGAAAATGTGCAAGAGTCAACCATGCTTTGCAAAATGTGAGCAAATAATTTTTTATCAATTTTACTACATAATGCAGATTAGTGTTTTTGCGGTGGCGTATGAAATTATTTTTACTTAACTTTTTTTTATGTTCAGACTTATTTCAATTGATTCATTATCAAAATATTCAGAGTGCATTTAATTAGCAGTCAGGCCGAAACTAAGCCTTTTAATTTCTTAACTTGAAAAGCTTGTTATAAAATTGAGAGTAATCAAAAGGCTTCATAGACATTATTACTCAGGGAATGCCTGAGATCAATCTACTTAAACAAGAGTTAAAAAAACGTATTAATCTGACATCAATTTGTGGACTTAGAGCCCTATCTTGTCACTTCTAAAATGTTCAACCTACTTCTTCGCAGCAATTACCCGGATCATAGTAGTTCCTACAACTCAAATAAGTTCAATAAGGCATTATTTATAAGCTGCTGAAAGCGAAACCAGACACTTTTTAAATTCCTTTGTGGAAACTGCCTTTGACTTAAGGTCTCGATGTACGCCGGCATATTCGACTCAATAAATATTTACTCGTATGTTGTTACCAAAGGACACATCTGGCTGTGAAAGCTCAAAACTTATGCCAAACGATATTTTCTGTAATCCCATATATTGCTTTCAGCGCTTCATAAAAAATAAAAAGAACTGGATTTATAGCGAAAGGTTTGACTGCACCAGGTCATCAAAAATTGGACTGTCAAACTCACCAAGCTGTTAAAACAATTATTAAGATGTTGAAAAGCAATTAGTCCAAAATGCTCAATTTGTACTACTACTTAACGTCAAACTAGTTTAAACGAATTTATGTTCCATGCTGCTATAACTGAAGCTAACTTCTCTGTACTAACTGAAAATATATATTTCTTGAATTATTTCGTTTTCAATAAAATTACTTCTTCTTTTTTATCGTTTCAGCTTTTATTCAATGCAAGGACACTTCACGCCCCAGCCGCATGGTACGCTCAATGGGTTTGTGCAGATTACACCCTACACTACTACAGAAAAATGCTGCAAGTCCTGCAAATTCGAAGCAAAATATAATTAGCAACAACAACGATTGCAAGGCAAAGCTAAAGTGTAAATGTTAAAGCTATGATGCAAAAGCGAAGCTAAAGCACTACTACAACATCACAAATTACTTACACAAACAACCGAAGCGCTCGAACAACTTAAGCGAAGGCAAATATGTATATGCGAATATTCAATGGATTATCAGCTATTAATGTAAAACTGAGGTGGAGTAAATGTAATAATAATAATAATAATAATAATAATAATAATAACGGTAACCAAAGAAATATATATGAATTCATAAAGCGAAAAAAGTAATTGAAAACAGAGCCACGCACACATACACAGGTAGCTACTGTGCAAACCGAAAACCGTGCAATTGAAGTACACGATTTGCCGGCAAGCCAATTACTGCTTAATAATCTATAAAATAAATATTTAAATGCATTGAATGAGTGAAATTGAATTGATGAATTGAATGAAAGCAAATAAACAATAATAACAAAAGTAAATGCAAAATAAAATTAACTGGCGATAGATTATTTTATACGAAGCTAATGCAAACACAAGCGCACATACACAGACACATTAAAATGATGCAAAAAGATACAATAGTAAAATTTGGAAAAAAATTCAATAAAAACAAGAAAAAACATTAACTCGTGCCTAATTTCGTGAAGATATCTCGTCAAATAAGAGAGATTTCCATACAAGCACTCTATTCCGATTGTTCAGTTTGTATGACAGCTATATGCACTAGTGGGCTTATCCCATAAACCCTAAGACGGATAACAATCCGAGTCCGTTCCAACTTCTTATGAGCAGTTCTATTTATTTATTTATTTTTTTTTTTTTTTGTTGCTTGAATCTTGCCGAGGAGCTGAAGCCAAGCCAAAACAGTTTGTGTTTCAGAGTGCGTGTGGGCTTTTTATGACTACTTGCTCGGCTTTTGTGTTATCTAGAATCTCTTTCTCTGATAAGAGTTGAAGTTAATTCTAGAGAGTCCATTTTACCACCATGCGCCAGTGTATGGGTATGAATATTGTGAGGTTCATGGAACAATTTTGTCGAACCTGATGAAACTCTGAAAATCGTTACCTCTCTGCATGTGATTGAGTATTTAATTAACTTCATCTTAGATTACTAACTGGCTCTGTTAAAATAGGCTGACTGCAAAAACTGCAGAAGAAACCTTCTTTTTGAAGATTTTTGTGTTAGAAATAGCAAATTTTTGACTATCACTTAGTTCAGCAGCATTATATTAATAATGTAATAAATTTTTATTTTTTTATTTACCTTTCAATTTTTATATAAATTTAATCTTTTTTCCTTTCTACCGCCTTATAGCAAGCATCGAGCTGGAGCAACATGCCAAAGACGAAAACGTATTTTGTGTTATGGGTTATTTACCTATGCCACTGAAAGGACACATGTTCAGTAAACGGAGTTGTTAAAATTTTATAATATCAAGTCGCACTAAAAGTTTAGTAAAGTTACACTCAGGATACAATTAAGTTAGATAGTTTAAATAAGTTAATCGCATTACAATCTGAAACTTTGGAAACACTACAAGAACGGAGTGCAAAATTTGGTATTCAACCAGAGAATAGAAACAACAAAAACTAAGAAGATATCAATATCATCATCCGGCAACTCTCACACACTCACAGCTTTAAATGTGGATTCTGCCGAAAACAATTGCGGTATCAGTTTTTCGCTGGCAAGAATATTTCACTCCATCGAATTCGAGTACCGAGCTTCAACAAACGTCACAACAACAATACTTTATTGAGTCGCAGTTGTTATAGTAGAATTTCCGCATCACAACCGTTAGGTCAGCTCGTGTGCGAGCAGCCACATAGTTGGGTATAGCAAAATAAAAATTTTTTTAAGTCGACTCTACCTAAGTCTAACACTACCGCTATAGCTTACTGAATATTGTTTGCGTTTTTAGCAGTACATATGTATGTTAGCGGATATAGATACTGGTGCAGCCTCTGAAAAAAATTTAAAATCAAAAATAATATCTAATAAACAAAAACTAAAGCCTAATGGATTTAAATAAAAAATGAATGAAACACATTAATGCACATAATTAGCATAAAAATACATTTTGTTACTATTTATCGGACTGATAATTTTAAGCGTTATAATATTTGCTAATAATAAGAAAATGTAAGCGATAACACAGTAAATAATATTATATATTTTCATTACAAAACAATTAAATGTTATTAACTTAACAGAAGTAGCGTTGCAATGCTATTGTTCGTAAGTATAATATTTGAATTAGCAGTTTAATAATGCATTTGGCGGTGTGTGATAAAATATACAATTTTGTTTATGAAATATTAAGGCGAGTATGAATTCGCCTTAGTTTTTGAATTCAATCAATGTTTAAATGACATTTGTGATTGTAAACGGCTTTCTAAACCTCACTTGTCGATAACGCAGTTTCATTTTGACAGTGCGCTGCTACAGTACTGTGCATAAAAAAGTAGACAACCTCCTTTCCTCCTCCTTTTTTCCTCTCCTTTCTCCTTTTTTTGACGTGGTATCGAATGTAACAGATATGTTAAAATGCGGTTATATTCAATTGTGTTTTTAAAACAAAATTATGAAGTGAACTCAATACGCTACATTCATTTTTTAATATTTTCATACTTCTTATGTTTTTAGCATATTCAATAACGAACATTTTATTGTCAGTTTTTCCATGTTACAATATAAGATCTTACAACAAATTAATTCAAAACAAAGTTAATTATTTTATTATAAATGTTATAATTCGCTTTCGCCTTAACTACCGCTTTAATACGTATTCGCATTGATGTAACCAGGTTTTGCAACAATTCTTTCCAAATACCGTCGTGCCAAGTGTTCATTATAACTTTATCCAGATCAGTTTTGTTCTTCGACTTTTTTCAACTACCTGCTTCTTTACAACGATCCAGAGGTTCTCAATTTAGCTTACCTTTGGGCTATTTCCCGGCCATTCCAATTGGACAATACCGATTTTTTTCAGCAATTCTTATACCTGGAACATAAAAGGAAAAAATTATTGGCTTTTTGATTTGAAATTTAAACAAAACACTTTTGCGATTTAAAAAAAAATATAACTTACCTTGTGAGATTGGTGAAATGTCGCAGAATCGTCCTGAGATATAATGTGCGTTCTTAGAGAATAGTGCTCTTAGCTGACTGGTAGTTAATGCCTCTTTAAAATTGAAATATAGGCATCTCAGTTCACTTGACCATATATAATATAAAAGTCAATTCTTTCGTTCCATCTTAGGTGAAGCAGCCCCACACCATTCTACCAACTGACTGTCTTATAGTAGGCAGTATGCATTCAGTTTTTTACCCTTCGTCAGCTCTATCCGATCTAAAGAGGTTAAACTTCGCTTCATCCGAAAAGATCACATTCTTCCAGTGTTCGATAGTCCAGTTTTCATGAACGGTGAAAACGGTTTTTTTGCAGAATGTCTTCTTAAAAGTCCGGCATTTATCAATCTCCTACGCACAGAAGATGAATTTATTTCGACGCCAGATCCATCCTAGAACTCCTTCCTGATGTCTGCCGAAGATTTGAATCGGTCCCGGATACATATCCGCTTAATCATCCGGGTTTCAGCAGGCGTCGTCTGTTTTCGCCGTCCAGAACCTTTTTTCGCTTCTGCAACTTTCTTTAAAAAATTGGTAATAGATAATTTTCAGAATCCTACTCTATCAGCAATTTGACATACGGACAATTTTTCTCTTAACGGCATCACCCATTTGCTTCGATCTTGGCAGCTTTTTTAAGAAAACACTTGTCATGGGTCACTTATTTCACTTTTTGGTTTTATGATGTTACAAAAATATTCAAAACTATTCTATTGATACATAAAAAAATCATGTTATTATATAATATTTTTGCAGTTTAGCATTTCTAACGTTGCATTTCAAGGTATACACACAAATATATAAAAGCGATTATTATGTATTTATGTACTCATAAAGAAAATTGTTATTGCCAGCGGTTACATAAAATATTTATAATACTGCAGATCCTTTTCATTTGCCTTTTATCTGCTGGCAATTCATATATCAGAGTGTCCAACTGACTTTATTGTAACGATTAAACACCGCGTGTAAATTCTCCATGCATACACAACCACACATATGCCTATAAATAAATAGTTAAGTCGTAGTTGAATGCACCATTTGATGGTGATACCAGCTACCAACGACGTAGCTCATTTGCGCCTCTGGTCATAAATGTACAACAACGCTATAATTTACATAAACCACTCACAGCAATCAAGAACATACACACAAACGTAAATGCACACATTTTGTTAAGTCGCGTCATACACTGCGTATAAGTAACGTTTGTAGGCACATCCTCATAGTGGTAAGTTAATTCTACAGTAGTTATTTATTGTCGTCGTTACACAATGCGGCAAAACAGTATAACAATAACCAATCAGGATATGCACATACATATGTAGATACAAGAGGCAAAGCATGTCGTTAATAAGGTAAGTAAAGAATTTCAAAAATTATCAAACTGTGAAAAAAACTACCACCTCTCCAGTTTTAACTGCTGAATTGTCAACATTTAATTTTTAGCAAACAAAATTAATAAGAAATCGCCATTATTTCGCAATATCAATTTTCCATCGATATTCGATCGTCTCAATTAAAGCATTGCAATTGGTTGCTACTGAATAAAAAAACAGTGCGTAGTGAAATTATTTGCTGTGTTGTATGCTCGTGTTAATTGCAATATAAAATGCTCTCAATCTGATTGAGATTGCAATGCGATTAACCTATTTATGAGTCGTTCATTATCTGACCATTAACAATGGCAATATATGCATTTACTCGTACGTATGATTGGAATTTTAGTTGTTGTAACTGCTGCTTAAGTATCAGAAACTGGAGCGTTTCCGATGGAATGCGACTCACATATAAAATATTGTAACATAATTTTTAGTCGAAATTTAGTCCTTCGGTTTTCGAGATATCGATCTGAAATTTTGCACACGTCCTTTTCTCCACAAGAAGCTGCAAACTGAACGATCGAAATCAAATCCTTGTGTATTTAATGAGATATCTTTACGAAATTTGGTACAGATAATTTTCCAAGGCAACGCTACAATATCTACAGAAATTTTCCAGATCAGACTTCAATAGCATATGGCTGTCATACAAACTGAACAATTAAAACAAGTTCTTATATGGCAACTTCTTTATTTGTGAAGAGTATTCCAGCTTCGTTGCAACCGTTTTTTCTTGTTTATACAAGTAGTGCACAACATACCGACATTATTATTAAATGAAGAGCTATTTCATTTGAGCCTGCAGCAATGTGTAAAGGGAACTTCTGTTTTCGAATTTCTTGCTACCTTAATCTTAGTGTTCGACGTCTCGAAAATTTTCCTTTACATACTTTGATGAGTTCTGCTCCGAATTATGATTTCAATTTCTAATTTTTCTGACACAACTAAAGGGTTTTACTTATTTCGAGCTCCTACTAATATGAGGATAAATGTTGGTCTAACATTATCATCGAATATTTTATATATATATATAATAACATGCGAGTTTCGACTAGAGGTAAGATATTTTCAAGCCACAAGTAAAAGTCTCATCACAGCTTGAATTTGTCCTCTAATTATCTGTACTAAACAATATTGCTTTTAGCTTGTATAAAAAAGAATTCAATACTAGAACATATCAATGAAGGTCTCTTTCGAGTGAAAAATTAAATATTACTGCAGTGAATAAATATCTGTACAAGAGCTGAATCGTCTTTTGAACTGAGTTGATTGTATTCAATTATATAATGCTTATATACAAAATATATAAAATATAGAGATGGATCACCCTGCATTTAAAATTTTGTTTATGAGGTTACTTTACCAAATCTAGTTACACTTATTTATGCTACGCACTGTGTGTACTTCACAACAACTAAAACACATCCTTTCTAATTCCCTTCATTTCGCTTCCCTATTTCACTACTCTCAGTCCACTAAGAACAACTCATATACAAACATATGTTAATGTCCAATACAATTGACTTCAATTAATATCTCGATAAACGGCAACTGAGTACGAAATATTTACAATAACAATAACAAAGGCAAAAGGTTCAATTATAATACAATTTGCGTAGGAGAGGTTAAGCAGCTGCCGCAGCACATCTTAATTAGCATATTAACAGAGATAGTTTCGCAATTAAAGCATATAAAGAGTATGAATAGATGTGTGAAACTATTACAATGAGATGAACTCCAAATCAACAATCAATTGTTAAGGAGTTCCAAAAGCGTATACTTGCATTAAATGATGTTCACGAAGATGTTTGAGTATGCAGGTTAATAACAATTCGTCTACCATACATATTCAATTTAATCTAAACGAACTAACAATAAACTGAACACTTCCCAATTCAGAGACTCTCATAACTACATATATGTACACACAAATGTGAGTGGATGTGTGTGAGTGATTGTGGCAAGAGATGCCTTGCAAACTTGCATGTTTGAGTAGCTTCACAGTAAAACAATCTTCGCCAGCTTTGTTGGAATAATAATGGCATTGTTTGCAGAACAAACAGTAGTACACACACACACATGCTTATGCTGAAATGCATAGGAGTAGAGGGATTTAACTGTTGAAGACGTCGTGATTGCCAAGTGGATTGCATACGAACATATATCTACAGCAACGCTGGTGTGCTGTCACCAAGTATGCGCTAGTTGGCAGGGGGTAAGAGAATCTCACCGCTGCAGTTGTTGACCGCTGCGGCAAATACAATACAATATGCAAACTTTAAATTTCATTTCCTGCCAGCAGCCTCTTTTGTAGGTTCTCATAGTCCACGTCTACATCTTCCTTTATACGAGAACCTTTTCAAACGTACGTACATATTGACAAGCCAGTTCACCTATGTTAAACAATTTAGGTAAGTGCTTTATCAACGTAAGTTGGCTGTGGCATTTGGATTTTGGCTGTACATTTTTAAGAATCTGCATTTGCTATATTTTATACATATCTCACGTTTCCCATTCAATAGTGCGTCAATGTGGCTGCAATATTAAATGTTGTTATTGTATGCTTTACCTATACTCAATATGGATTGGAAAAAGTTCTTTTATAAGTGGACTCTGGATTTTAAATACCAAGCTAAGTCTGCTTGATCTCAATGCATTATCAATTATCGATTTTTAAACACCTTTCTTGATAAAAAGAGTTCTATGTATATAACAAAAGTATAGCTTGATTATAAGTAGAATTCTAATTAAATTAAAAACCTCTCTACACAGCTATCTAAAATACCTGAAGGTAGTAACCTCTACGATCTATATTCGGTAGTGTTTGTGTCTACGGTAAATTCAAAGACCTAAAATTTAATCGTTGGCGCAATCTGTCTTTTAGAAAATTAATACATCCGTATAATGCGTATAAATACGTTTAAAGTAAGTTTCTCACACACGGTTACAAAATCTATTGCTATCGTTGCTATCTTAAAAAAACGTGGTCTCTCATGGGATTGCCTTAACCACTCATTAATGGTTTAGCATCATACAATCTGTACTTTCTTATTAAATGTTTGTGTTAGTTGTTTAACTTTTCCCTTAACAAATTTTTATGAAGAAGTCATTTCTGCAATGACCGTATATTAGGCATAACCAAACGAAAGTTTTTCTGGGACAGATCAACTGATGGGAAATCGTATTTCCGCTCTAGTAGCAAAAGGCGCAAATTGTGCCAATAATCTTAAAAAAAAGTGTTCGTACAGAGAGATGCCCTCAAACTATTTTGACGACGATACTGATTGAATGATTCAATCAAAGAACTTGACTTGAATACACTTGATTTTTTCGCAAGTTACTTTTCATTGTATTATTTTTCCTTTCTTATATGCAGAACTGTCAATAAGTTAAGTTTTAAGTTTAAATAGACCGAAATCTTTGAATAAAAGATTTAAAAAATCGTTAAAAATTCGAAAAATTTCACTATTTATAATCACTTGCCTAAAACATCTTCATATATAAAGAAATCCAAGCCTTCTTCAGTAAAGTGACTACTGTTCGTTTCTTCCCACTTCTATTATTTATCTGCAATGCTTTTGAAAAATATTCTTCTTTCTGATTAGAAAGTTGCGATATCTTTCATATTAGCTTCACTGGAAAAATTCCGTTCAATTCACAGAAATTATTAAGGACTTAGGGCCTAAACACAGTTCGTTATTAAAGAAATTCAATCTAAAAATATTTTTTTTTTCTTCATAAAAAATTCTAAAATTAATTCCAGCACATTAGCGAAAATTTGAGACCATTGCACTTTAACACATTATAATGCATCGCCAAGCTGTTTGCTAATTCATTATGTAGATAGTATGTGTATTTGTAGAAAGCACTCAACCGCACACCAATAACAGTTCTGACTGTTGCAAAATGCTCAAAGGAAATTGTTTTAAATCATCGGGAAATCTAAGTAGAAACTGTCAAATGTGTCTCCACATTGTCTACACTTTAGTTCGTTTATAGGGAGGGCTACGCACACTTCAAAACACTTTTTGTTTAAGCTTGTGTATGGCTTTGTTGGAAACAGTGATAAATACCTCAAAAATATGCGAGGATATTATTTTGGAGTTTTTATGTCCAGCAGAAATTCGATTATGGTTCTCCTAAAGCTTGCTGATGTTTTGAAAGTTATACGGGTCTCTCTATATATTTAGTATACTATACTCTATATATAGTATAATCGAGGCGGGATTCCCTTTAGAGATGACGAAGATGAAAGATTCAAACATAATTAAATACTTCTACATCTCATAGTATAATTCTAATCCATGGAAATCAAGTCGCATCCACCGAAAAAAATATCATAGGTCAGCTCTTTATAAGTTTCCGGAGTGTCAGTATTCGTATAGAACAGCCCCTTAGTTGGTAGGTTTGGGTTGCAGGCTCTAATAAGCTGCATTATCTGGTTCGGCTGCGATGACGTAGCCGGGATCCATATCCTTGCCCTTGGCCGGGATCGAATGTGTTTTTTTTTTGTGAACCACTACCAGCCTGGCTCCGGGGTATGCCTCCCCAACAATGGTTTTTGTGGGCTTATAAAGCAGGGCCGATCACTTGTCATCGTATGTGACGGCAAAACCTGAGAAACTTAACATATACTGTTCAGGGTATAAAATAATATAAAAGCAAAGTCAAGTTACTGCAGAACAACAAAAGCAAAAACACTAATCCACTCCCGAAATGGGAGGAGAGGAACAAACGTTCAGTAGCAATTATAAATACAATGACGGACGCGCTGCTTGACGCGATTCCAGTTAAGCACACAAGAGATATGCAAGCGCTTTTTGATAGTCTTCAAAGCACTTGAAATGGAAAGTTCAAAAGCAATAAACTGTGTAGAGTATATAAAGTATGGCGCAAGCACGCGCTGACCGGCGTGTATGAAAAGAAGCGCCAAACTAGGTGTGAATAATATTTAGCTCCAATTCTTGCATTTGAAAGTTTTTTTTCTATTTCGTAAACTTTTTCGTCGACGGGGTAGTCTAAAATTAACAAAGAATAATATTTAATTATAATTCATTTGAGGAAGTTTTGAATGGTGTATATGCACTATTCGGTGTTTTACAAATGTTCTGTGCTCATTTTTGTGATTTCGATTGGGTTCTTTGGAAACATTGAAAGCTGCGCGAAAATGAAAGTGCAGAAGCTAAAGGACTTTTCGAGGTTTAGAGGTAATATTAAGGTGAGGATTTCGAACAAGATTTTCAAAAGCAAAGTTAAAAGAGACAAGAAGACATACCAACTTTAAGATGGTACGAATAAATTTTATTTTAAAACTGACTGTTATGCTTTCAAAACTGACTTTTTACGATAATTATTTTACGTTTTCATCTTTAAATGCTTTTTAAGAGATTTCGAAGGGGCGATGTGCTATTTGTTGAACCTACAGGTGGCTTGGTGCAGCTATGGTTCAGTTTCGAGAATTATTTGTCAATAAACCAGGATATAGTATTCAAAAGAAAAGCTTCTATAAATTCTTAGTTTCTTGGTTTAAACTTTTGTGTTTGAGACTATACCAAAAATAAATGGAAATTACTTTCAAGATTCTTCAAAATCTCCACCTTCCCGATTTTAATACAAATATTTTTCTGTACACTTACTTAACATAAATTTCAGTATATTTGAGTATTTGTGCCTGACCCAGTGCCCATTAAGAACTTTCACATTACAAAAGTAGTTGCCACATATTTTTGCAAATCTTTTGTTTTTCTGAATTGTATTGTTGCAAAATAGCTCAAAGTTATGCAATGCTGCAACGCCCTTTACACGAGCTTGCCCTTTCAAAATGAGGACGTCAAGGCGTCAAAAATATACATACACATATACAAATATAATTCTGGCAACCAAAACAACTTCATATTTAGAAAATTACACTAAGTAAAACAAGTTGGCTCATAAAAACTTTAGTGAAAGTGGCGGTGGTGTTGTTGTTGAGGGTGTGACGCTCGCAACTGAAGACCCCAGTAGTTGGACAGTTTTTTTCTTTTCTGAGTGAGTTCAAGTTAGTACTGATGCGTTAACATTAAATGAAGTGAATATAAAACAAATAAGGAAGAGCTAAGCTCGAGTGTAACCGAACACTTTATGCTCTTGCAACTTGCCAGGGTCAAAGCCGGGGAAATACCTTCAGCTGTAGGCAAAACTTGATTTTAAAACTGTTCTCTGAGTTTCATTAAGATACCCCACATACCATCACCAATATATAAGTAGTACAATCATATAGATGTTTTAAATCCTGGTATTAGTTTTATATGAGTCTATGGCAAATTTTCAACCGATTTTATCCAATTTAGGTACACAGATACAGAAACCACGCCCGCTCAATTTTATTAAGATTACTTACATGTTTAATCTTTCGATTAGGTATATGATGGCTCAGAGAATTATTGTTGCAATTCAAACCATGGTTGCAATTCAAACCGATGGAATTTAAAATTGTGTTATATGGGAAGGAGGTCATGTTAATATGAATACCGAATTTGGCTGAAATCGATCGAGTAGGTATCGAGTATGGGCTTTCACCCAAAAGTGGGCGGTGCCATGCCAGTCGTTCAAATTTGCTTCTATAACTCTCTGTCGTACCATCTCGGGTGTAAAATTGTATGTCTTTGGCGTTTTTTTTTTTTACAAATTTATAGCACCTTTAGTACTTTTTAACCTAACCGTTATATGCGAAGTGTGCGGGATTATAAACCGAACTCACCCATTTTTACAGAATTGGTGGGAATGAAAACAAGATTTGCCCTGAGCGAATTTGGTTTTTATAGCTTGAATGGTTTAGTAGTTATATACATTAAACTTATAAGAGGGCGGGGCTACGCCCACTTTTTAAAAAAATTGTAAACCTCATTACAATGCCTTGTACTAAATAACAGCCTTGTGTCTTATTGTGGAGCTAAGTTATAGCACTTTATAGATTTTCGTTTTGTGGGCGTGGCAATGGTCCAATTGAAGAAACATATGATTTTTCCTTACACATTTTTTGATAAGAAAGGCTGCCATAAGTCTGTGCAAATGAACAAAATGAACAAAACAAACAAAAAAACTACGACGCAACGGAAGAGCGTACAAATACTATCGATAAATGAGTACAAGAGTGTTGACCGACAAAAGAGCCGGTTCGACTGACATGCTGTGGAAGTCTTGTTGAGGCATTTTAATGCCCGTTGAAAATGCCTCCCACGTCACTGGCTGTCAATGTCGCATGCAACGTGCCGAGCGAAAAATGTGCACAAAACAAAAGCAACAAGAATACAGATGCAGATTCTTCAATAATCCATTATTTTTCCAATAAATAGAGTTATTTATCTGTATCTAGTGTTGATACCGATGGAGTTCGGCTAGATAATGTTAGAAAGATAATATTTCGTACTAAAGAAACTTTTCTAACAGATATGGACACTAGCAAAGAGAAAACACGCTATATTCTACAGTTTTCTTCGATAAGGATAAACACGCAAGCCAGGCGGCTGAAAATGTGAATAACGTTTATGGTCCTGATACTGTAACAGCTAATCATACGCAATTTTGGCTTCGTCGATTCCGTTCCGGTAATTTCGATGTCAAAGATGCACCACTCACCACATGCTCTGGAAGACCAATTATCGCAAAAATCCATCAAATAATAGAAATCGCCAATTCTAAACACCGATTACGATTGTACAGAACGTAAGCATTGCACAAAAACCCATTAGGAACCATTTGAATAAGGCTGGATATAAAAAGTAATAATTAAAGCATTCAGTTTCATGCAAAAATAATGGATTTATTTTTACTACTCCTAATATTAGTTTAATATATGTACATACTTTAGGCATAAGATTGGTTTATCAATTGAACATTGAAGTGCAATATCAACCAAATATAGGACGAACGCTCTCTTCATACAAAAAGCAAGCGAATAATTATAGCACATTTCTTCTACTCGAAACATCTCTTCTTACAATTTCGAATACACAACAAATATCATCTGTAAAATAAGACAAAAGAAAAGAATAATCAGCTGAAAAATATTACATAATAACACAAAAATAATGATCCGTGCGCTCATGCGCAACGAAAATCTTTATCAATTTATATTGAGGGTTTCCCTGACGTTATACCTCGTACATATTATTCATTACTTCTGATAATTTTCGAGTCATGGGTTTCGCAGACAATTCAGCATAATCAGAACTTTGTCATGTCTTTCCGATAAGCTTAAAACTCTCGATAATCTCTTCTTGGAAAAACTGATTAAACATTCATATATAAATATATTCGGTGCATAACGTTATATTGTTTTCTTCATCGTTCAATCAAGATCGTACTTGTAGCAAACCAAATATAAATAGAGGCTTCTGATATTTTCATCGTGCAAGTTGTGTGTTCGATTAGCTTGGTGAAAAATGGTGTACAAAATTTTGGTGTTACTCTTTTTCTTATTTTATTCTGGTAAAATAATGAATTTCGGATTAAATGCATAGTTTATAATTATTTCTTTTAGTTCCAATAGGAAATCCCCATAAAATAAATTATGTTTTTAGATGGCGAGAAGACCCCTGTCCTTTTATATGGAACCGCCCGCCTCATACTTCATTGGTGCCCCCTACTGAGATTCAATTTGAAAATACCAGATATACTGGTGGCCGACATCACATAATACCATTTGAGATTCTGCGTAACTTCTTTGTTTCTGCCGTGAAACAAAGCAGAATAGCAACGCGAATCGGACAATATATATCAGCATACATTTCTACAATAGCGGATCAATATATTTCCATTGGAGAATCTATTCAGCGTCAAAATCCGATTCCTGTAGACGCTGATGCTGTTATCGTCATTGATCCAGTGGAAGAAATGTTTGCCGCGCTTGCATGGTTACCCGGAAATATATTTATAGGGCCTACGCAGAACTTTCGTCATCATGACAATCCCCTGAACCAGAGAGGCGGAGATCCTGCAAATGCATTCGAGCAGTACGCAAATAGAATAATCAGAGACGATGCACACTTTACTGCTCTCGAAAATCTCAATCGTGATATGCAACTTTATACCCATGATCCCTTAAATGTAGCTTTGTTTCATCAAATAATGCACAATTTAGATATTATCAACAGTAGAACTAGTCCTTTTCCATTCGATGCGCGAGATTGGAAAATAGTAGACGGAAAGTTTTACATTCGAGACAGACGTAGAGAGAAACGATACCAAAATCAAATCCCACAACCACCAGTCGCACCAAACTCGGAGCCATCATCTGATGATAATGCTTTCGATTATTATGTTGGATTTTGTAAAGCGGTAAAGCAGCAATTAACGAACAGCCATTTTTCGGTCAATAAAAAATACATAGAAGCTGCCGACAAGATGACATTTGATTGTCCCAAAAATAGTTACATTATAGTAAAACAAGCCACCATAAAAACCATGCCTTTGCCAGTCGCTATTTTCACTCTCGGTCTAGCATGCATTACTGGTTACTGCGTAGAAGGAGACGGAACCGAAATAATAAAAAAGTTGTGTGAAAACAAAAGGTCATGCGTATTTTCATTACGCGACACAGGTGGTGTGGATGTAGATGTAGATTATTATTGCGCGGATAAATTAACAACTATTCGAGAAAGAAACAAATTGCAGGTAAAAGTAAAAAAAAGTGTAGAAAAATAAAATTTACTAATTTTTTTTTTCAGAAATCTAATCGCTGGGAATCGAGCGAATTTGAACTTAATTGTCCCTTGAATTATACCATTCGGATTAGTAAGGCAATGAGACACCCATCTGCTTATCTTCAGTGTATAGTTGATGATTGTAAAGAAACGGACATTACACCAATATTCCGTGAAAAATGTGACGGAGAAAATCCATGCAAAAACAAACTCGAGAATTGGGGCTTGCAACCAATAACCGTAGATTTTTCTTGTATTCCAAATCAATCCATGTTTGTGTGATGCTGTTAACAAGGATGAGTATAAAACTTGCCGCGCAATTTGAAACATAAAATAACCTTCAAAGATTATACAAAAACATATAAATATTTAAACGATGATGAGATGTTGTCAGTATGAAAAAACCTTTCAAATGTATAAAAAATTATAAAAAATGGATTAATAAGCTATTTAAATATATTGTTGTAAAGTTGAATTTTGTGAAAAATATGTAGTCTGTTATAAGTTTTTCACTCTTTTTATTGCCAACGGAGCGTCCAAGACACCACCATGCTACAAGGTGGGTAATTTGATGAATAACAAGTGAGAAGTTTCATACTCTTGCAACTCGTAAGGATCCGAGCTGGGGAAATACCTTCAGGTGGTAAAAAAAATAGAATTTTGCCTTCAATGTTCGACGAAACCGTGTTTTATGTATTAACTTACATATATTATAGGTCATAGACTAATAATTATATAACCATATTACACTTCCCGTCAGCGTAAATTATGTTAATATCATATTCAAATAAGATGTATCTAACATAAATACAACCGAAGCGGCTAACTTTAGTATATTGAGTTGATGTGAAAAACGTCAACCAGAGAATGGGATTTCATTACGTTAGTGGTATAAAGTTTAGTCCAAAGTCTAGATCAACGCCATTCATATACAGCGCTAGACTTTAAATATAATTTAATAATTTTAAAGAAAACTTGTCGACTTAATTTCATTAATATATGATACATTTGGATTAACCTAAACAATTTAAAGTCAGCTGGATAGCGAAAATCACTATACAGCGTAAAGTACATCTGGGCTTATTGCTTTAGCCTTTGACATTGCTTGGGTATACTCGGGAACATATTTTCAAGCAGTTTATAAATATATAATTCATACACTGACCCATATATTCAGCATAAGGTCTGTTAGAATAACGAGAATCATTATACAGTTGTATGTAGTATAAGATAGTTACAGATATTTTCAGCATTAAATTATAGTATATACAATATGTTCAGTTAATTTTGCTAAGATATCTTAGATTTATTATTTTATTAAAATATTATATAAGGTATGTGAGGTAGTTGGGGGTAGTATAGACCCTATTTAATCTAGTTTCATTATTATTATATTATATTAGGTCAAGTAAAAGGTTCGTTCGGTTTTTTATAGATTTTTCAAAAGATGATAACTTTGTGTACATTTGTCCGATTTAAGTCAAATATGAGCCGGTTGGTTTGTAAACTTGTTGCCAACGAGATGCCAACTTCATTATACCCCTCTCGTAGAAGGCTGCGTCCCTATTGGCAAAAAACTTAGAGAGCCAATTTTCACAAGCCTCTCTTGAGGCCAACTTCTTACCATTAAGCGCGTTCGCCTTGGACAGAAAAAGATAGTAATCACTTGGTGCCAGGTCCGGACTATCCGAGCTCCCGGAACTTCTGGTGCGTCACCAAAGACGTGTGTGGCCTGGCGTTGTCCTGATGGAACACAATTCGGCCTCTGTTGATCAGAGATGTCCTCTTCTGGATGAGTGCTGCCTTCAAGCGGTCCAGTTGTTGGCAGTAGAGGGCCGAATTGAGCGTTTGATGATAGGGGAGCAGCTCGTAGTAGATGATTCCTTGCCAATCCCATCAAACACACAGCAAAACCTTCCTGGCCGACAATCCGGTCTTGGCCACCTAACCATAGTGAGGAATTTCAAAATCACACCACCGTGATCGGAGGTATTAAGGTGCCCATACTCCTAATTGGAGATTCAGTTTTTAAATTATAAGAAATTGTTATGAAACCATTTCCATTTTTAACCGAACAACCGAAAAGTGAAAAAGAATTCAATTAACGTATTTATATATAAATAATACTATAAAAATAAACAAAAACAGGTCTGGAAGTCAGTATAAAAAACGTTAACATAATTGTAAAGACTTGTTGCGTTTTACATAACATATGCAACAACAGAAATGATAACTTTAATATAGTATATTTTAATATATTACATTACAATAAGACATATTTTTCACACATTTGATATTCTTAACATTTTTTTCTCTCTCGTTAAGTACTTTTATTTAATATAGCCAAAATAATGGTGTTGGTTTGTTCTATTAAATCAAGAGCCTTCTCTTGGTTTTTAATAGGTTTATTAAGATATTCTTTCATTATCTTTTGTTCCTTTTTAGTGAGTTCGGGGAAGTCTTCATCATTGTTTCTCTTTCTCTTTTTTGCAGACGACGAAGTGGTCTTCTATTTCATCATCATTTGCCAACGTGTCCCCCGAACCAATGAAACGGAATCTGTGGAGTAAGAACTTTTTAATCATATGTTTATATGTACATACATTCATGTATTTGTTTCCATTGATATACGTATGTATGTACACATGTGCATACTTATAATATATATATATAAATCAATTTAAAAAAACCTCTGTCAATGCTCTCTTCCGCCAGTTCTTGAGTGAAGTTGGATTTGTAGGCGCCTATTATTTTGTGATCGTCTTCGTAGTATTCTCAATTTGATTCTTTCCTGCCTAATATATTTTATTAATATAAATGTTACTATTTTGTGGAATTGTTTACAAACCTGTACTTCTTTGCCAAATTTTTTATGCGATTTCGCAGTTCCATGTTCATTTTCCAGCTGCGTGCACATTTTAGCATAAATATGGCTATCATTCCACGCAGCTGTTGGTTATATTGAGCCCACACTTCCATTATTTTTTAATGGTTACGTTTCCAACGTACTTTTTCCTTTTCCTTTTCATTGTTATTTTTTCCTTTTCACGTTTGAATTTAAACTCTTTTTGATAAATGTCAAAATGGCTGAAAACATATGATTATGACAGAATAGCTTAAAGCTTTGGGTGTATTCAGTGCAATCCATCGTAGTACATTGCACAATACCACACAATTTCTGTGGTTTCTTGAACACCATTGTAGTACAGAACTCCGTTTGCTTTGGAACAAAAATAGAAAATACGGTTGACACACATATGGTTTCTGTACCATACTACAATATGTACTATATGTATATCTCTGGCATAACAGAAAAATATGCTCACTGAGTTTCGTTAAGATACCTCATAGGGAGTGAAATCAACCGAATGTTGAAATATACGGATATTAGTTATATAGGAAATAGGGTAGATTTTATCCATTATACATTATTATATACATTATTTTAATTTTATTAAGATAACTTACATATTGGCCGTTATTTGCGGTATAAAGTCAGCCGGAAGTTCCAAAATGTTTCTATTAGGTGTATGGGGACTAAAAGAATTATTGATCCGATTCAACCCATTTTTGAAATAAAGGCATAATATTATCAGAAAAAGATTATTTACGAATTTCTACAATATGCATCACAGATTGACCGATACTCTCTATAAAAAGTTTGCAATAGGAACTGGGGTTCACATATTCAGTACCTAGGGGCTTGAACAGTAAAGTTTTACGCCGATACAATCATTGCTGCTTGATTTGCATACTGGAGAGTGAAAAAATGATGTTATATGGGAAATGGGCGTGGTTGTAATCCGATTTCGTCCATTTTCATAATATAACATAGAAATATGAGAAGAATATTATGTACCGAATTTGGTCGAAATCGGTTAAGCAAATCCCAATATATAGGTTTTCACCTAAAAGTGGGCGTTGCCACGCCCACTGGCTAATTTTTAACTCGGTTCCTATAAAATCATCTTATACGATCCCAGAGATAAAATTTAATGTCTCTGGCTTGTTTAGTGATTGATTTATCGCACTTTTAGTAGTTTTTAACAGTACCGTTATATGGGGAGTGGGCGGGGTTGACACCCGATTTCACCCATTTTCACACCGTCGATAGAGATGCTAACAATATTTGTTTCCAGTGAATTTTGTTATTATAGCTTCAGTGGTATAGAAGCTATGCACATTAAGCTTATAAGGGGTCGGGACCACGCCCACTTTAAAAAAAACTTAAACTGCAGATGCCTCTCCATAATGTGATCGTGCATACCAATAAAAGTCTTGTATCTTGATCTGAAGCTTAATTATGGCAATTTATTTGTTTTTTATTAATGGCGTTTTTTGGGCGTGGCAGTGATCCGATTACGCCTATCTGCAATACCAACCGTCTTACGGTACCAAAAAACATGTGTACCAAGTTTCATAAAGATATCTCAATTTTTAATCAAGTTACAGCTTGCACCGACGGACGGACGGACAGACAGTCACCTGGATTTCAACTCATCTCTTCATCCTGATCATTTACATATACTATATAAACCTATATCTAACTCGATTAGTTTGAGGTGATACAAACAACCGTTAGGTGAACAAAACTATTATACTCTGTAGCAACTAGTTGCGAGAGTATAAAAATAATGATTCGTCCGTGCGCTCATGCGCAACTGAAATCTTTATCAAATTACATTGGGGTTTTCCCAACGTTATACCTCGTACATATTATTCATTACTTCTGATAATTTTCGAGTCATGGGTTTCGCATACAATTCAGCATAATCACAACTTTGTTATGTCTTTCCGATAAGCTTAAAACTCTCGATAATCTCTTCTTGGAAAAACTGATTAAACATTCATATATAAATATATTCGGTGCTTAACGTTATATTGTTTTCTTCATCGTTCAATCAAGATCGTACTTGTAGCAAACCAAATATAAATAGAGGCTTCTGATATTTTGATCGTGCAAGTTGTGTCGATTAGCTTGGTGCAAAATGGTGTACAAAATTTTGGTGTTACTCTTTTTCTTGTTTTATTCTGGTAAAATAATGAGTTTCGGATTAAATACATAGTTTATAATTATTTCCTCTTTTAGTTTCAATAGGAAATCCCCAAACGATAAATTATGTTTTCAGATGGCGAGAAGACCCCTGTCCTTTTATATGGAACCGCCCGCCTCCTACTTCAAGTGTACCCAGTACTGAGATTCAATTTGAAAATACCAGATATACTGGTGGCCGACATCACATAATACCATTTGAGATTCTGCGTAATTTCTTTGTTTCTGCCGTGCAACAAAGCAGAATAGCGACGCGAATCGGACAATATATATCAGCATACATTTCTACAATAGCGGGTCAATATATTTCCAATGGAGAATCTATTCAGCGTCGAAATCCAATTCCTGTAGACGCTGATGCTGTTATCGTCATTGATCCAGTGGAAGAAATGTTTGCCGCGCTTGCATGGTTACCCGGAAATATATTTATAGGGCCTACGCAGAACTTTCGTCATCATGACAATCCCCTGAACCAGAGAGGCGGAGATCCTGCAAATGCATTCGAGCAGTACGCAAATAGAATAATCAGAGACGATGCACACTTTACTGCTCTCGAAAATCTCAATCGTGATATGCAACTTTATATCCATGATCCCTCAAATGTAGATTTGTTTCATCAAATAATGCATAATTTAGATATTATCAACAGTAGAACTAGTCCTTTTCCATTCGATGCGCGAGATTGGCAAATAGTAGACGGAAAGTTTTACATTCGAGACAGACGTAGAGAGAAACGATACCAAAACCAAATCCCACAACCGCCAGTCGCACCAAACTCGGAGCCATCATGTTATGATAAGGTTTTCGATAATTATTTTGGATTTTGTAAAGCGGTAAAGCGACAATTAACGAACAGCCATTTTTCGGTCAATAAAAAATACATAGAAGTTGCCGATAAGATGACATTTGATTGTCCCAAAAATAGTTACATTATAGTAAAACAAGCCACCATAAAAACCATGCCTTTGCCAGTCGCTATTTTCTCTCTCGGTCTAGCATGCATTTCGGGTGACTGCGTGGAACGGGACGGAACCGAAATAATAAAAAAGTTGTGTGACAACAAGAGGTCATGCGAATTTTCTTCACATGACACAGATGCTTTGGATGTAGATGTAGATTATTATTGCGCGGATATACTAACAACTATTCGAGAAAGAAACAAATTACAGGTAAAAGAAAAAAAAGTGTAGAAAAATAAAATTTACTAATTTTTTTTTTATTCAGAGATCTAATCGCTGGAAATCGAACGAATTTGAACTTAATTGTCCCTTGAATTATACCATTCGGATTAGTAAGGCAATGAGACACCCATCTGCTTATCTTCAGTGTATAGTTGATGATTGTAAAGAAACGGACATTACACCAATATTCCGTGAAAAATGTGACGGAGAAAATCCATGCAAAAACAAACTCGAGAATTGGGGCTTGCAACCAATAACCGTAGATTTTTCTTGTATTCCAAATCAATCCATGTTTGTGTGATGCTATGAACAAGGATGAGTATAAAACTTGCAGCGCAATTTGAAATATAAAATAACCTTCAGAGATCATATAAAAACATATACATATTTAACCGATGATGAGATGTTGTCAGTATGCAAAACCTTTCAAATGTATGAAAAATTATAAAAAATGGATTAATAAGCTATTTAAATATATTGTTGTAAAGTTTAATTTTGTGACAAATATGTAGTCTGTTATAAGTTTTTCACTCTTTTCATTGCCAACGGAGCGTCCAAGACACCAACATGCTACAAAGTCGACAATTTTATGAATAGCAAGTGAGAAGTTTCATACTCTTGCAACTCGTAAGGATCCGAGCCGGGGAAATACCTTCAGGTGGTAAAAAAAATAGAATTTTGCCTTCATTGTTCGACGAAACCGTGTTTTATATATTAACTTACATATAATATAGGTCATAGACTCTAATAATTATATAGACATAGTACACTTCCCGTCAGCGAAAATTATATTAATATCATATTCAAATAAGATGTATCTAACATAAATACAACCGAAGCGGCCAACTTTAGTATATTGAGTTGATGTGAAACACGTCAACAAGAGAATGAGATTTCATTACATTACTGGTATAAAGTTTAGTCCAAAGTCTAGATCAACGCCATTCATATACAGCGCTAGACTTTAAATATAATTTTACAATTTTAAAGAAAACTTGTCGACTTAATTTCATTAAAATATGATACATTTGGATTAACCTAAACAATTTAAAGTCAGCTGGATAGCGAAAATCACTATACAGCGTAAAGTACATCTGGGCTTATTGCTTTAGCCTTTGACATTGCTTGGGTATACTCGAGAACATATTTTCAAGCAATTTATAAATATATAATTCATACACTGACCCATATATTCAGCATAAGGTCTGTTAGAATAACGAGAATCATTATAGAGTTGTATGTTGTATAAGATAGTTACAGATATTTTCAGCAATAAATTATAGTATATAGAATATTATATGTTCAGTTAATTTTGCTAAGATATCTTAGATATATTATATAATTAAAATATTATGTTAGGTATGTGGGGTAGTTGGGGGTAGTATAGACCCGATTTAATCTAGTTTCATTATTATTATAGGTATATTGCTAACAAAAAAAGATGCTCACTGAGTTTCGTTACGATACCACACAAACCATCACCAATATATAGGGAGTGAAATCAACCGAATGTTGAAATATCCTGATATTAGTTATATGGGGAATATGATAAGTTTTTACCCGATTTTATCGATTTTCACATGTATTACGTACTTGTAAATATACATTATTGTAAAAAAATATACTCTCTCAATTTCATTAAGATCAGTCACATATTGACCATTATTTGCGGTATAAAGTCATCCGGAAGTTCGAAAATTGTCTATTGGGTATATGGGGACTAAGGGAATTATTGATCCGATTCAACCCATTTTTGAAATATATATGGCATTATATTTTTAGGAAAAGTTTATCTTCGAGTTTCAATAATATATATTACAACTTGACCGATATATTATTGATAAAAAGTTCGCAGTAGGAACTGGGGTCTACATATTCGATACCTAGGGGCTTAAATAGTTTTGGTTCAATTTGAACAATTTTTGGACAGAAGATGGCACACCTTAAAGGCACTATTCACGCAAAGTTATATCTCGTTGTATTCAATGGTGCTTGAAAGTGAAAGCACCAGATGGAATTTAAAATCGTGTTAGATTTGAAGTAGGCGTGATTGTCAAGCTTCCGGAATTTGGCAGTATCAGTAAAGCGACGGAGATTGCTAACAACGTAGGAAACAACATAAAAAGGATAAATATATACGTCGATAGCCAGGCGGCGATCAAGGCAATAATCTTACATCGCATTACGTCAGAGAATGTGCTTAGAAACAGGGAGACAATAGATGTAGCGGCTGCCATATATACTGGGTTCCAGGCCACAAAGGATTTCCGGAAACGAAATAGCTGAAGAGTTTGCCGAGAGTGCCAACCGTCTAGCTCCCGAACAAATATCGGAAATTCAGAAAACACCAAAACGATATGCAATGAAATTTCCGAAAGCGCTGACAGGCAGATCAGGGTGAGATGGAATGCCTTAAGTACATGCAGAATCGCCAAGATCATACGCAAGAGCCCTCTAGAAAAACTCGCATGTTTTTTACACAGACGGTTTCGAAACGACTGCCGAGTGGTTGTTGTCCACTTGACAGGGCACAACCTACTAGCGTCTCATGCGAGCCGGATGGGGCATAAATACGGACGATACATGCAGTAAGTGCAGAGAAGCAGGCATCAAGACGCTGTGCATCTGTCCTGCGCTATCTAGAACTCGTTTTAAATATTTACGAGCTTCGCAGTTCAAAGTACTAGACGAAGTACTTAGATATCAAGTTGCTCTTAAAGTTCGCAAAAAGCGTTGACGTCCCGTATGATGAATGATACACCTCAAATTAACCTCCATCTGGTATTACTAAGGACCAGTAGGTCTATGTATGGCGTGACAGCCGGCCAGCATAACCCAACCCAATCTATTAGTTCACATGGATGACAAGAGCAGTGGGAGTCAAGTTCTTTTAAACTTAGTCGCACGAATATGGTAAAGAAGGAAATGCCGATTCTATGATTCTAGGTGGCCATCATCGAGTTAACTTCTACAATTGACAGCTGAAAATGAGCTTTACACACTCCACTTATATATAAACAACAGCAATCTTTTGTCTTAAAATTTCAGTATTCGTTCGGCGAAACAGAAATCCATATTTGAGTGCAATTGAAAGCGTGCAAAGCCCTGAAAACGAAAAAAGAGCAATGTAAGGAAAGATATAAGTAGAAAAGGAAAAATACAGTTTTTATTGTTTTACTTCGTCAGTCATCACTGTTGACATACATATGAGAATATATACTCGTACATATGTATAAAATATGCGATGCGAGCCGCAACTTACAGCTGAAGCAAGAAAAACTATACTCTTTTAGAGCAAAAGGCTTTGTGAATCGTATGATTAACACGTTGTATAGAATTCTTACACATATTGAATTCGGGCATACACTTTACATCATTTTACTTTTGCGTTTAAGGATAAACTTTTTTGCTCGGCTGTATTTTGAAATGCATTATATTTCCTTTCACTTTTGATGTCTGTTTATCTGACACTAAAAAAAATGTCGGTTTAAGGGTCAAGATGTTTGCGATATGACAAAAGAAAAGTTAAGTAAGGTTAACTTCAAACAAATATTTTTATGTGCTTCTACGTAACAGACATTTGCTTCTTTCTTTAAGCTCACACCATAAGAGTAATATATATCTTGTAAGAGTAAAATGATTTAGGCGCAGTTTAAATTGAAAATAAAGAGCTTGTTCAGGTTGGATTAAGTTTTTTTTTTGGAGCAAAAACTGTAACTTCAGTCCTTAACAACCCTCCTACCTTAACAACTAGAATATGAAGTGTAAAAGCAACCATCGTAAAATAATATTCAAGATTGTCACATTCTATTCCCGTAAAATATAAGATACTAATAGAGATTAGATTCTAGATTTAACTAGAAAGCTTCTTAGAGTGTATATAATATACTCTTTCTTGTTTTTTGGTGAACAAATACTGTTTTTATAGTGAGGCAATCTTTTCTAAGCATTAATATTCATGTAAAGTTTTTTTATATTCCGTCAGAACAAATAGATGCTGCCATGATCACTTCTTATTTTTCGGTTTCATAGCAAAAGCCATTTTATGATGATTTGAAATGTAGCCCACAACGACCTTAAACTATTCTCTGTCCACCTAAGATGGTTATATACTATTTAAGTAGAAACCCTATAGCTTTTTAACAAACCTTGAAATGTTCTCAAAGTTCTGTTATTCTTTTGTGTTTCCCTTTGTTACGCTTATTAACTTAATGAAACGCCCTCCTCTATGAACTCTTTTAATTCTCAGGAATGTTCTGCACCACTTTTACTGCATCATATACCTGGTTTAATTCTACAGCCTGCACTTCAATGTCAGATATGTATTAGTCATGAAATGCCACGCAATATCTGTCCACATTTTAATATTTTATAATTTTTTACCAACGTCGTTGAGCGCGTAAAAATCATTTGCTACTCCTTAAACAAATTACTATTAAACCAGTAAAATGCTGACATATCAGATATATGACTTATACAATTTGCTCGAATACACTTTTGGCACTTTCATCCGACGCTACACAAAAACTAACGAATACTTCCATAAATTTTCAAACGAGAACAACTACATACAACAAATTACCATAAGCTCCGTCCTCTTAGACCCCGTGGGCAATAAATGATACTGTACTGACAAAGATAACGACAAAAAAGTCAAAAAGAATGAATTAAACAAATTGTGATTGAGATCATTTCGCCTTTGGCGCCACATAAATGCTTGGCAGACAATGCCAACTTGCCACAAAAAAAAAGCCAGAACAAGCATGTGGAAATATACAAAGACATATGTATATTAGGGTGGGTAAAAAAAGAGGAATGTTTTTATTCGCTTGGTACTCTGAAAATAAGGTTGTAAGGTAATTGTAATGCGAAGGTCCTCCGACTAACAGTTTTATTTTTTTTTCTTATTATCAGATAGAAAAATACATATCTCGCTTCCAAGTACTTGAAAATATATTTTGTTTTATGGATTTTGTAGGAAATTGAATGCTCTTCACAAAAACGTCTCTTTTTTCGTAAACCTAACCGTAAACCGTATTAACGGTTGAAGTTTGACTATTTTAAGGCAAATTTGTTATTTTCTTTTGAATTTTTAATTGAAAAGTTCATAGTCTTGTAGGAAATTTTCTGCTGTATAAAAAAGGTATAATATACAATTTTTCGATTACGTTAAGCATTTACGAGATATTCATCGTTCAACATCAATGCTTATCAAAGAAAAAGACAAAAAAAAATCGTTTCAAAGTACGCAGCGAAAAAAACCAATTTGGATTTTTTTATTTGCCCACCCTAATGTGTATCAATCGCTGCAATGCAAATGTGGGGTAAAATTAGTAAGTAAATTTATAACCGAGCTTAAAATGTTGTAGTATTTATTTTCTGGATTTCCGACCACTGTGCCATCTACTATGCTTCTGTTCCAAAAGTTCAGATTGTCTGCGATTTGAATTTGTTAGAGTTAAAATAATATTAATCTATGTCGAACAAAATTATACATACAAATACTGACTCTCTGGCTCTCCGGAACCTTATAAAGAGATTTGAGATATGAGTACTGCATTTGATATTTCTTTTGGTGAATGCGACTTACTTTCTAAGAACTGGAATTATGCTATGAAAAGGAAAAGTATTAAATTAGGATTGAATCGTTTTCTTTATTCCCGTCACGATTGAAGTACTAATATATAGAGAGACCAGTACAACCTCATTAAGAAAAAAAGCTTAACTTCGGTTGCACCGATGCTATAATACCCTTCACAAATACAAAAGGTTCCTTACATGAACTTTGATCGTTTGTATGGCAGTGTTGCAGTGCATGCCTATCACACGATCTGAACAATTAGTTAATATTTGAAAAAACAATAAAACTTCGATCAGGCCGCGCACTATCTATTTATAAAACTATTTTTTCATCCAATTGATTTTAGATGAATTTCCAAGGACTTATGATTGTCGCCGCAAGGACCTTCTTTTGGAACTGGGTCAACACAGACAGCTATAACTTTGGAAATTAAAATTCTTTTTTTTTTGAAAATTTCGTGACTTTAAGTCGAAACATTGTATAATAATGCCATATTACTACTTTTGTAAAATAAAATGATTTAATAGCAAACAAAATTGCTGAAAATTCTTATTTTTTCGTGCCTCTGACTACCCCTAACCCCTTAAATAATAATCCATGCCAAATTTCGTGAAGATACCCCATCAAATGGCAACGCTCTCCATATAAGCACTTTATTCCGATCGTTCAGTTTGTATATGTTATAGTGGTCCGATATCGGCGGCTCCAAAACATGAGCAGCGGCTTGGTTAGATAAGGGCTTGTGCAAAATGTATAGTCGATGTCTCAAAAACTGAGGGACTAGTGCGCATATATACAGACAGACAGACGGTCATGGCTAAATCGACCCAGCTCGTCACGCTGATCAGTTATACATATATATACTTAACAGGGTCTCTGACGTTTCTTTTTGGGTACTACAAACATCGTGGCAAACTTAATATACCCTGTTCAGTGTATGAAAACATCAGCAAGCCTTAAAACAACTCAATAACCCGAATTTCTTCCGGTCATAAAAGCTCCACAAGAATACTCTCACATAATTTATGAAATATTTATCTTTGTTGCCAACAAAGTCAAACGCAAACTGAAACAAAAAGTATAATGACGTGTGCGGATCGTCTGTCTGGCGTTTGGACCAAAAAACACTAGCTGCCCCTCTCTTCCAAATAACTTATGCAAGTGTAGACAATGCGGAGACAAATTTGTATAGTTTCCACTTAGCTTTGCTGATGATTTAATACAATTTGCTTTGAGCATTGTCTAACTGTTAGAGTTGTTGTTGCCCTCGATTGAGTGCATTTTCATTTATATACCATACATAACTACTCAATTAATTGGCAAAGAGCATGGCGAAACATTAAAATGTTGACATAAGAATGATTTGACATTTTCGCTGATAAGATGGTCACTGCGAAATTTTTACGCGGAATTTATTGGAGTGCTAAAAGCAATTGACCCTAAAATATATTCGAAGTAAATAAATTTTCATTGCACTAATTACACATAGGGTTCAACTTCCAGCTACGTGTCTCTCACTCTATAAGAAAAAATTTAATCGCTTTATCAAACAAAGGTCTTATGTATGGTAGAGGAGATGTGTGACAGAGGTTTGCTCAAATTATCAAGCAATCTTCCTACCCTTAGAGTTTAAGTGAAGCTTTTTATTCCAAATATATACGTAGATTGCCTTTTATATTTCTGGAGTTGGCAATCCTAGTGTTGCAATCTGGCAGCTCACAACTTTATTGTAAAGTTTGACATTTTTGATGTTTTACATACTCAAAACGTTTTGACATACAAGCGCTATTTGTGTCATTTACAGTAACTTAAAATATTCATCTCAGCTAAAAAATGGAATTAAATCGCGAATATTTTAGCGCGATTATTTTTTACGACTTTCGACGTGAGTTAACTTAACAACAGTGCATCGAAGAACTTAATTCAGTTCTGGCCGATGAAGCACCACAAAAGACCAGTGTTTATCGCTGGTATGGTGAATTCAATCGACGTCGTAAATCACTTCATGACGAATTTCCTATCGTGAGAATATGTAATTTAAAAGTGTAAAGATCTTAATGGAGAATATATTGAAAGACTTGAAAGTGTTTTCCGATGATTAATATTTGTTTTTGTTCTCTAATCCCGAAATATAAAAGGCAACCCTCGTATACAGTGGTACATGAAAGGCTACTGACAGGAAATGGAAATTAAAGTTTGCATATTGTATTTGCGGCAGTGGTCAGCAACTGCAGTGGTGAAATCGTGACGCTCTCAACACACTGGCGAATACTTGGCGACAGTGTACAAGCGCTCTTGCTGATATACCATGCATAGTATGTGTGCGTTAGAAACAACTTGGTGTGCTAAAAGCCTGCTCCGGTTATTCGCTCGACTCCCAAGCATTTCAAAACAAGCGTGTGTGTTTGTAAACTACTGTTTGCTCTGCAAACAATGCCATTATTATTCCAACAAAGCTGAGTGAAAATTGTCTTGCGGAGAAGCTATTCAAATATGCAAATCTCTTGCAACAATCTAAGACAGCAACAACAAACACACGTACTTATATGTATGTGTTATATGTATGTACATATGACTGCCCATCAATAAGGAAGTGTATAGTTCATTTTTAGTTCGTTGAGATTAAATTAAATCTGTATGTTAGACAAATTGGTATGAACTCACATACACACACACACACACAAATGAGTACATACATAAATAAGTCCATATTCAATACACGTAATTGCTACTTGCCATACTATCTTTGCAACTGATTGTTGAGTAGTTGCTTCAAGGGATTAATCTCTTTCCAGTCGCATAAATAGTAGGTGCGTCAAAAAAATAACTTTTGTTTGCTTGGTACTCTTAAAAATAGGTTATTAGACAACTTTACAAAAATCTCTGCAAATATCAGCTCTTAATTGTAACGGGAAGGTCCTCCGCCTTACAGTTTTCGTTTTGTCTTATTATTTGATAGAAAAAATCATATCGCGCTTCCAATTCGCTTGAAAAAATATTTGGTTTCATAAGAAATTGAATGCCTTTAAACCTAACCGTTTAAAAGATATAACCGGTTGAAGTTTGATGCATTCTAAGGCAAAATTTTTTTTTTTAATTATGTCTTTTATAACTCAATGAAAAAAAATAAATGATAAATAATACAAAATCGTCATACTAAACGAGCTAGATATGGATTCCATGATACCGACCAGGATTCAAATCAAGCACCAATAAATATAACGGGATAAAACTTTGTACGAATAGTAACTTTGAGGTGTGCCATCTTATGACCAAAAATTGTTCAAATCGGACTATTCAAATCCCCAGATACCGACTATGTGTACCCCAGTTCCTATTGCGAACTTTTTATCGAAAATATCGGTAAATCTGTGAGGTATATTATAGAAATTCGGTGAAAATCATTTTCAAACAATAGTATGACTGTATGCCAGAAATGTGTTAAATCGGATCTATAATTCCCTTAGTCCATATATACCTAATAGAAATTTTTTCTAATTTTCGGCTAACTTTATACCGGAAATATCGGTCCATATGTAAGTTATCTTGATCAAAATGAAAGGACGCGTTTTTCTAACACCAATGTGTCTTTGTGCCTAAAATGGATAAAATCGGGTTAAAACTTGCCCTAGCCCCCATATAACTAATATTAGAATTTTTAAACATCCGTTTGACTTTACTCCTTATATATTGCTGATGGTATGTGAGGTATCTTAAGTAAATCCGAGAGCATCTTTTTCTGTTAGCAATATGTAATAGTGCCAAAACTAGCTCGGGTCGACTCAATACTACCCCTCTCTCATATAGATTAATAAAAGATGTTCAAACTTCCGGTTGGCTCAAGCAAAAATTATCGTTTACCAGTGTTCAAAGGTAAGAAATTAGCTTCAACAAAACGCATTCTTCTGCAAAAGTTGTAGTGAAAAGTGCATTTGGCTCACTAAAACAACATTATAGGAGGCTTTTTAAGTTTACGAGCACAGAGATTTATGACAATTTCAAATTAATTGGAAAGAAATTTTATTCATAATCAAATACCGTTAAAGAAGTTTCACGTTTTCTTCTTCCAATTTCAGTCTCTCTTGTTAAATTTTTATTAGGATATTTCGTTTTTAGACAAAATCCTGCATCATTTTTTGCATGCTCGCGCAGAATCGCTCGTTTTCTTCGGAACTCGTTCTCTGCAGCTCGAGTTTCTATTCCAAATATCGTTCCCTTGCATTTTTCAATAACGGGGATCGCTTGGCTCTTGCAATTGAAATTCTGCAGGCGCGCATATGTCTTGTAGACTCTGCTTATATGTACTTGGCACATCTTCTGGTGTTGCTGCGATATCGGTGGACTTTGTTAACGCCTGGTTACCTATGAATGAACTGAAAATAGCGAATTAAATATGGGCAATACAAAAAGAAAAATTAATTTAAGCTCACCATATATTTCAGGCAATGTCACTTCAGGATCTGTCCCAATGTTAAATTTGTGGTTGATGGACACAATGCCACTCTTGCCGAAAATATCGCATTTACGGTACTATTTTACAGCTATGCGCATTCACCTACAATTGTAATTTGTGTTCAGTAAATTAGTTCCCGAATCCGCCGGAAACTGTATATCACGAGTATATAAAAAAAATCACTAGTTGCACAATTCACTTTTCAACTTTCAAATTATTCTTTCAATTATCTCGTAGAAAAGCGCGAATTGTCAACGTTGAACTGCTTTACCGACAAGAGCGTTTTGGCAGAGAACGTATGTCATATACGTTCTCTGGTTTTGGTAGACATTCACAATCACCTTTTTTTTTGCCATTTACCATAATCATTGTGAATGGCAACAAACAAAGTGCAGAAATAGTCAGCTGGTTCAAATATTGTAACTGTTTTAAGAAATTTTAAATATTTGAACTATCCCACCATCAAAATTCACCTTTTCCTTTCAACACACCTCGTATGCGTCACTATTGTTATGTGAACGTGTCCAATCGAGGTAATCTTCAATCAAAGTCTTTGGAGAGAATCTACTGATAGTACTTTTTCCGAGGGACGACATTACCCACAAAATATAATTTTAGAAAAGATTCAAAGTATTTCTGGGCAGTAAAGGGAGAACTCCACTAACGAAGAGTACTTAAGGAGAAGCACCCTGCATTGGTATACAGTTGGCTCAAAAACGGCAGATGGAATTGGTCTGTCGATACCCACGAGCAATTTCCAAACATTTTTCAAGCTCAGGTCTAAAACTATTATGGGGAACGTATCTCTCTGTGATACTCAAGTGGCACTTCAGGCAATCGCGTCCGTTCAAATCAAATCAACAATGGTACTTGAGTGTATTAAAAACAATTAACAGGACCATTAATAATGACATATAATTAGTAGCAAATTTACAATCTTCTGGCGCAAAAAGCTACGGCAACCAAGCCAATAGGATCGGAGCCGTTAAGATCTTCCGGGAGTAAGAAAGGATTTGTAGTCATAATAGACTAAAGGGCACATTGTATTCCTCAACTTTAATGAGATCTAATCTAAGTCAAATTCATACAAGGTGGCGGCCGTCAGCTAATTGCTTGCTCTTCCTTATTTAAAGCTATATGAAAATCAAATAGTTTATGTTTCCACGTCCTTTCGGTTCTTCTATTGTTCTGTGTACAACAGTTTCTTATAAATTTTCTGACATCCGAGACGAGTTGAGTCGACTTAGCGATATCCGTTTGTTTGGTGGACGTGGACTACTCCCCTCAGTTTTTGAAATATCGATCCAAAAATTTTTCATACGTCCTTCTCTTTCCAAGAAACTGCTCATTTGTCGGAATCGCCGATATCGGACCGCTATAGCATATAGCTGCCATACAAACCGACCGATCTACATTAAGTTCTTGTATAGAAAACTTTTTTATTTGACAAGATATATTCATGAAATTTTGTATGCGTTAGTGCCCAAGAACATCGCTACAATAACTAAACAAATTGTTCAAATCGGACCACTTTAGCATATAGCTGCCATACAAACTGGCTAATCAAAATCAAAATAAAGGTCCGTTTCTCTTCTATACTATAAAAAAATGCACTGTGGAAGGAGGAGCTATGTATTATAGCTTCGGTGCAGGCGAAGTTAATGTTTTTTCCTGTTTTTAAATAAAACATATTTCCTGTGTTAACTCATACACTTATATTTGTTTTATTATTAGCAAACATCATCACGCTTAAAATTACCAGGCTAGTATAGTAGGTAATTGTATATTTCTTTATTCATTTATTTAAGTTAGACATTAGGTAATTATTATTTTAGTTATTAAATGTACGTATATATGTATGTTATTAATATATGTTATATGCTATTTGTATGTAAATTTTTTGTAATTTTAAATTGATTTAGCGTTTTCCTTTTGTTTGCATTGTATATACAGACCTTTTTGTTTTTAAGACAATTAATTATAATTAGATTAATATGTATGTATGTGTTTGTGTATATGTAAATTAGAGAGTAATTAAATTAAATTAAATTAAAATTATATAGAGCACTTATATGGTAATAATTAGTAGCTTGGCGTACAGTTAAGGCAACTAACGCGTACAAAACGTGTACGCATGCGCGTTCAATATTCATTTATCAGCTAAGTAACTATGTTGAAATAGTATTGAAGCATCATCATACAATTAAAAATTATTAAACTATTACAAAAGTAGTTAAGTAAAAGTTGTATTCACGCGGAATTGGTAGTAATTAATATATATTGTATATATAAATATATATTGTAAATATGCATAGTATATGTAGTTGAAAAAAAATTTCTGCTAAAATCTGTTGCCCATATTTTTTAATGTTTGTTTGTAGGTACTTGTCGTAGGCGTGTGTAATAAAATGCGCTTAGAGACTGCTGCGTGTGAGTTTGTATGTGTGTGTTCGTACACTTTTTTCTGCAGCTCTTCAATCATAACGGCTGCCACGCGAGTTACACGCTTTTATCTTATCCACAGTACATTCCAAAGCTGCCTTTAAATCGCTAAAAACAGGCACACCCTGACGTTTGGCCAAATCGATTAGATACGAACGACCGCGATTGTAATCCTTAATAGCAGCCGGAGTGAGCTAAATAAGTAAAAATATTTAAAAAGTCAATAACTTTCAGTCAAAATTAAAAAAAAAATATATATATAATATATACCACACACCTTCTCATTTTTAATTACACAATCGTCGGGCAACATTTGCACTGCCAAAACCACATTATACATCAAGCCGATGCAATGCGCTGCCAGCGTCATGGGCGCCAATGAGCGCGTCTCATTGGTTATGACGAATAATAGCACGCGACTGGCATCCAAGAGCGCCGGATTGTAGAGACTCGGACGCATCGGTGGCAATGCCCAGCTGTAGGTCTCCTCCGACACTGTCAACTCTTCCTCCTCCTCTTCCTCCAAGGCGGCGCCACGATATTTTCGGCGTGTACGCTTTAGCGACTTCTCCTGTGCGCCCAATTGACGTGCATCCTCGTACACTTTATCTCGCAAACTGTCCAGTTGTGGTGTTTGCAAACTCTCATGCAACGCTGGCAGATGAAAGGTAATGCCTTTCGCCTTCAAATACGGCATAGCGATATCTTGACGCCATTTAGTGCGCAAAAAGCAACTGCCACCAAGATAAACATCACGAAAATCAGTGCCGGCAAAGGTTAGCAACTCATTGCCACCATAATTGCAATTGACCGAATTGATGGAACTGCTTGATGAAAATACCGAATCATTGGAATCGCTCTCCTCCTCCGCTGTTATGCTGCTATCCGGATATGTTGAGTGCGACTGCGCGGCGCTGTTGGCGTTCAACTGCGCCAGCGGATGTGCTGCTGCTGCTGAGTGTGCGCTCAATATTGGATAAGCTGTAGCGGTAGTAGTAGAAGTATTAGGTGGTGTTGTTGGTGTATGAGCAGTTTGGATGGTTGTTGTAATTTCGGTTGTTTCTATAGATTCGATGTTGACAAGAATTTTTGTTTTTGCTTTACCTAACTGTGCGGTCGAACGTGATTTCATGGGCTGATCTAACGGTTGCGGTGACGAGGTGCCACTATCGCGACTACGACTCAACAGATCATTGCTGCTGTGACGTTCTTCGCTACCGGGTACGCTGGTTTGACTGGAGGTGCGCGAAATATTCTTACTGGTGAAATAGCTGATAGCGAAATTGCTTTCGTCACCTGGAAAAGCGATTGAAAAGAAAAACAATTATAATAGAAATGTGATTATAAAAACAAGAAAATTATTTTTTTTTTTTGCTTAGTCTGAGGGTAAAATTTGTAGATTATAAAAAAAAAAGAAAATGTTTGGCAAACTTTTAAAGTAAATTTCGAGTTAAAATTTTTTTGGGACAAAAAAAAAAATTTTTTTTTTTGGTTTAAACTCTTCACATCTATATAAAAATTACCGAATTTGACGGTTTTTGACTCAAAATTTATTTTAACGCTTAAGAAGAGCATGTTGTCGTTTATGACTTTTTTTAAAACTCTAATAATGAAAACAAAATCTTTTTTTAAGTTGATAACTTTTAATTGGCCAAATAGAGCACTCTCCACAGCTTCTAGAACACTTATCAAAAAATGTTTACGAAATAAAAATTTTAACTCGAAACTTAACTTTAAAAGTGAGTAGCCCTCTAAATATTAAAAAAAAAAAAAATTTCAAAAATTTTCTTTTTTTTTCAAAAAATTCTTTTTTTATACTCTACAGATTTGACCCTCAGACTATAACAAAAAAAAAATATATTTACCTTGCATATTGGTAAGATAGACCGGCGGTGGTGGCACATTAGTGCCCTTAATGGGCGAAATACAACCACTTTCTTGTATTTCCTGCTGTAGCACCGAGAGATAAGCCGATATTACGCAGAATAAATCAAAGTCGACATCCAACGTTTCGTTCAACGAAGCTGTGGGTGTGTCGGAGCTGCACGATGATGCGGATGAGCTCTTCTTAGTGGCGTGCTCGCTGCTGCTAAGCTCTGGCTGAACGCCAGATTTTGTACTGCGTTTTTGTAGCGCTTCCAACGTTTCGCGTTGTGTGGCGATTATCTTATTTAAATTGTCTAATTTAACTAGACTCTGAGCGTAACCTAAATATAAGAGAGCGCGTTGACATTGAACAACTGTAATTACGCCGTTCACGGGATTAACGCGATCGAAGGCGCCACGTACGACACTGTGCGGTGAGAAAGGTGGAAACGTTTTTTTTTTTAAATTATTGAAATTTTTATTTTTACTTTCTGACATGAACTTACACTAAAATCGTTGCTATATTCGAGGGTGGATCTCTAATGCCAGCCAAAATGTCCTTGGTACGCTGCAGACCCGATGGTATATCATCCATAACTGGTAGGCCACGACGTGTGACCAATTCCTTCAATATTAACTGATTGCGCCGGAGGTCAATGTATTCTCTGTTGGGGTTAGAGCAAACAGCAACAACAAATTAGTGCGTCTACTTAGAGACAATAAACTCATCACATAGTACACTTACTGCTGGGATATTTGCTCATTAAGTATAGATTGATTACGCTTATATGGATGTAGTACCAACACCAGCTGCTTGCAGTTTTGACCCGCTATATGTGCCGCCTCAATGGCACCAGCAGAAGCGCGCGTCTCCGAATCCATAACGAAGAACAAAACACGCGCCTTCTCTTTGGCGCGATGCTCCAACTCGATGAGATCAGGCGTCCAATCAGATACTTGCTGTAAGTCGCAAGGAAGAGAACAAACAAAAAAAAAAATCATTAATTAAAGTAAAAAATTTGCATACAAGCATCAAAACGCTTACGGGATTGTAGAAGGAAATGCCCAGTTCATTCAACGCTGGTATCGCGACATCGGCCCGCCAGGTGGTGGGATTACATGAACCGCCTAGGAATACCTCAACCGGTGCTGATGTGTCGCCCTTTGACAATTTTCGCTTACAGTCTTCGACATTACTTAAGGATTTTGTACTACGCAATTCGGTGCCCGTTGCTGTTGTTGCCGTGCTGCATAGCGTGCCGTTATTGGCCTCAACAACACGACTGCTATTGTCATTGTTTTCTTGCTGTAGAGAGCTTAATAGATTTACCTTGTCACAAATCGACGGCGAAAAAGTCGATGTGCTGTTGAGGTTATGGAAAAAATATATACAAAATAAATTATTTATTGTTTATGAAATAATTTTCTTTGTGTTAACTCACCGAAAGCGTTTTAGATCGGCTGCTAGCACACAAAATTCGCCAAAAGTGAGACCATTCGATTGGCGGCTGCCTTTGCGTGCTAACAATTTGGCTGTTTGTAGCATTTCGCTGACTGGAAATTAAATAAAAATTAATAAATAAATAAAAATTAATCGTTTAATTAGTTGTAATTATTAGACATATTTAAAAGTTAATAATAAAATTATAGTAATAGTAATTAAATAATTAATAACTAATTTTATGTAAATAATTAATTGAAATTAATTATTCATAATTAATTTTATGTAAATAATTAATGGTAATTAATTAATTAAATTAGTTTTATGTAAATTAATAAATTTAAATTATGCCTTTAATATTATTTTGATCGTGAATTACTGAATTTTAAAATTAATTTTTTTTATTTTTTGTTTTTGTTTTTTTATACTCTAAACAAGATGCATTATGTTTTCCACTAAGTTTGTAACACCCAGCAGGAAATGTCGGAGACCCTTTAAAGTATATATATACATACATATATAAATTATCAGATTTAGTTGGAACCAGTGCCTCCGTTTTTGAGATATCAATTTGATATTTTGTACATGTTCTTTCCTCCCCAAAAAGCAGCACATTTGTCGGAAACGCCGATATCGGACGACTATAACATATAGCTGTCATATAAACTGATCGATCAATACCAAGTTTATGTATGAAAAACTTTTTTATTTGACACGATATCCTCACGAAATTTGGCATCAGGTATTATCCAAAGAAGGGCTACAATGCTAGAACATATTGTTCAGATCGGCCCACTATAGCGTTTAGCCGCCATACAAACTGAGCGATCATAATCAATATTAAGATCTTTTTATACTCTATCAAGCGATAAGACCTGTGAAGGGTATTGCAGCTTTGATGTAACTATAACGGGTTTTGGTGTGTATTATTATTTTTTGAACATTTTTTTTTCAAAATTTCCTTGTTTTTTTCTGGTTTTAGTTATTTTAAACACATTTATGATTTATATTATTGTATATAATATTGTTGTTGATCTATTTTACAACTTTATTTATTAAAATTTTCTTTTTTCATTAATTATTTTAATTTGTTTAATATTTTATATATAATTATAATATATTTATAACTTTATTTATTAAAGTTTTCTTTTTTCATTAATTATATTAATTTGTTTAATATTTTATATATAAATAGTTAAATTTTCTTTTAATATTAACTTTTTTATTATATTTTAATTTATTTTAATTATATTAATTCTTGGCATATATTTTATTATTTTCTCATATTCAATTGGAGTCAATATCATATATCATTTCTTTTGTATTTTGTTTAAAAGGTTTACTTTATTTTTTCAATTCATTCTGCTAAAAATATTTTTTGGGATATTTTTATATTTTTTTCTAGTATTTTATTCTATTTTTAATATTTATGTCTGTTGCTTTCACTTTATCTCGAAATTTTTGTAAATACTTACTTTGCTTCTCACTCGGATGAAAACTCAGCTCATGAAAGAGCTCCTGTGTGCGCTCCGCCGGCACGACATTGCAGCGCGCTTTGGCACGCCAGGCGTTAAGAACTTCTCTGCAAATAGAATAAACAAACAAAAATTAGTTATTTTACATTAAAATATTTATGAAAGAATAAAAAATATTTAATTTTAAAATTCAACTATGAATAAAAACTATTTACGAGACAAAACAGCCGACAACACCCAAGCGCACAGTCCGAACTTCGCTGTGCTGCTGGGCGGCGCTAACGGTGTCAGACGCCAACAACCACATGGAACTGGTATCTAAGTCATTGACCGTGTGGCGATTGCGCACAAATGCATTGCAGCCACAAAGCGGCGAAGATGGCGCGCGGTAACAGGGGACGACGCCAAAAAAGACAATCCAAACTAATGGTAATACGAAGTGAACCCAAAATCGATAGTAGGCATGCTGGCGGCTGCCGTGCGAGTTTTTGTTGCCTACAACAACGAGCGATTGCATCATTGCAGGCGGACAGCGTGGTGGCAGCGAAAACACCAACGCGCGCGATAGCAAACAAGGCGCTAAAGAGACGAGTGGTCGTTAACTAGCCTACGAGTGGCTAGTTTTTGTTGTTTGTTTCAGCTTCTTCTTCGTATTTTGGACGCCTAAATGCGCCGTTTGAACACAAATCGTGGAAATGAAATCATCCAACGGTTTTGTAATGCGCCACCAGCCAACACCACGAGCGCACTTTGGACGGGCAAACAAATTTACAAAAACAAAAGCAAAAAATAAATATTAGACAAAAGACGCGCCAAACGTAGTTCAGCGCGAAAGCGACATTGAATCCAACGACTGGGCGCGCTAAGGCGACAGCGCACGTCACGACAGGCACAAGCGGAAAAGCGCAAAGTAAATAAAATTCCACGCGAATGCAAATGCGGCTGGCGCTAGACTGTAGGGATGTATGAAATTAAAGCATTCCAAATGTGGCCTGCTATGAATCTATGCCCTGGCATGGCGCTGAGAAGATTATTAAGTAGTTTATTAGGCGCTCAGTTGGGCTGCTAAGCCGCCAGTATCTCGCGAAATCAGTAATTACGCCATATTTTCACATTTCGCGGCAATTAAAGCTCGTTTTTTAATAATTTATTGTATACAAGTATATTTGAAAAGAGATTAAAGTTCAAAATTTTCTGTTCATAAAAACAAGTATTAATAGGAAATATTTATAAAACAAGTGCACTGCGCAGCAACAAATGCTGCGAAAAGCATACACAGTTTTATTAATCCATTCAATATTATATAATTATCATTTTTATGTGGTCATAATCATTATTTTCAATTAGATTTTCAATAATTCTAGCGCAATGCTCGTAGTTGTGAAAATATTAAGGAAAATATATTATTGTATTGTATAATATAAATATTTTTTTATTATATGTTCCATTAGTAAAATATGTATATATATTTTAATTATTTTATTATTTTATTTTTATTAAAAAAATAATAATTTATTTTAGTTCATATTATTTATTACAAGATATTTAAATTTTTTTGAAAATTTCAATACTTTTATGAAAGTTATTTGACAGTCATATAAAATAAAAGTTTCCAAATTAATTATAAAAATTATATTATTTAAAAAAATATTTTTCTTTTTGATTTTTAGCTCTTTAAAAGGCTTCCTCAAAACGGTTTTAATTGAAATTTAGTCACAACTGCTAATTTATGTATAATTTTTTTGTAATGTTATTGTTTAAAATATTAAATAAAAATGATTAAAAATTACGGTTATAAGTTTTTAATAATTTTTTAATACTTTTTTCATTTGTATTATTGTTAGAATATTTAATTAAATAATTAAATATACGTACATTTATTACATAACTTAGTTAAATTTAATATAAAAAATATCTGAATATTATTTACGTTATTAATTTTAAAGTTTTCTCCATCAAAACTTTTGAATTAACTAAAAAAAATTGAATCGTAATCAAACAAAAAAATAAATAAAAAAAAATATTGTTAAATCGAAAATTTAACAAAAATGTTATAAAACACATTTAATTTTTTTTTATTATTATTTTTAATTTTTTTTTTTTATTATTATTTTTAATTTTTTTTTTATTATTATTTTTAATTTTTTTCTTATTTTTATTATTATTATTTTTAATTTTTTTCTTATTTTTATTATTTTTAATTTAAATTTTTTTAATTAACTGTTATTTTTTTCAAAAATGTTTATTTAAAAATTTTTTCAATTGTAATTTTTTTTTTTTTATTTTAATTGTTCTTTTTTTATGCAAACAGTTTAGATTTTTATCATATTTTTGATATAGTATTAGATTAAATATAGCAATACATTTTCAAATTTTCGATTTTATTGAAAAAAAGTATATTTTAATTGAAATTAAACAAATAAAAAATAAAAATATTTTTAAATGAAATTTAAAAAAATAAAAATATTTTTAATTGAAAATAAAAAAAGTTTAATAAAAATTAATTTAAAATTTTTTTATTTTTTTATTTTATTTCAGTTTTTTATTTTTTTACTTTTTCTCTTTTTTTCTTTATACATATATTTTTTTTATTTTTGCTTATTTTTGTTTTCTTTTGTTTTATATTTTCCTCTTCTTCATTTTTATTCTTTATTTTGAATTGAACTCTAAGCATTTATTAATTGTTTTTAAAATAATAGAACATTTTTAGTTTTTCTTTATACTTTTATTAAGTTTTTACATTTACATTTTACATACAAATATTTAAAAGTTTCTGTTGAATTTTTTTTTTTGTTAGAAATATTTACTTTCTTTGAAACATATTTTTATTCAGGTCTTTATTAATTATGTTTTATTATAAAAGTTATTTCGTGTATATTTTTTTATTATTTTTGCATTTAAAAATTTTGTTTTGTTTTAATTATTACATTAACGTTTTATTTATTTGTTTCTTATTTGGAAGTTAAGTTTATTTTTTATTCCGACTAATTTTATTATTTAAATTTTTTTTATATTAAATTTTTAAAATATTTTGTTGTATAAAATAACTTTTATTTTTCCTTTAAATCACACCACTGTAGCTAAAGAAGTAATATATAAAAAAACTTATTTTTCATATTTTACCAACCCTCCCCGACCCCTGACACCATAATGATCTCAACTCATAAGCGTCACAAGCTTTTATTGCATTTAATAATTTTTTGTTTACGTGTTTTGTTTTGCGTTTTTAATTTCAATTAAATTTTTGTTATTTGCCACTGTCACTGCACTTCCTATTTTTAAATGTCATAAATTAAATAAGTGAAATATGTGTGAGCATTTATGACTGTCAACTGATGCGCTGATGCATCGAGGTGACTTTTCCTACACAGATGCATACTAAATGTACATATGTACATACATACATATGTATATTAAATGTCCATATGTCCATAGTATTCATATGCATCACCATAGTTCATGTAAGCATTTGACGCGCAAAAACAAAGGCGTCAGACTGTGAGTTGCTGCTACAACAACAAAGACAATCGTTGTTTATATTGTTGTAGCGGTGAAATGTCATTGTCATCTTGACGTTCTGTGGGATGAATATTTTTCGACTGTTAATTATTATTCGTCAGAGTTCTCAAGGTGATTATGACTAAACACCAGAAGTCAACGTTCTTCGAGAATATTTCTTGCGCAAATCAACGAAAACAAATATAATTAAGATCAACTTTGATCGATCGTTAGCGTATATTATAAAATCGAAAGGCATTGATTAGTAATCGATAGGACTTATTTTTGATTAATAACTAACCCAAAGACTACATTCTTGGATTGACAGTTTGATGTGACACAATCAATTCAGCAGATAATCAAAAATTCTGATAAGTATTGTTTAAAACAATAATAGCAAAAAACTATAAAATTATAAAAGATAACAATCCGAAATTCATAAAACTTAGATATATTATCGATATTGTAAACTCGATAGCAAAATTTTGTATCGACATCTATTTATTTTTGATCATTTTCGATTGTTCATTAAAATTATTTAAATATTTTTATGTCAAGTACGATCGATACAACACAACACAAAGAATAGATCGATATTTTTATTTAACGAAAACAAATACATTTCGTTACCAGAACCTTTGCTATTAAAGTATTTTCGATTAAGCGTAAATAAAATAAAATTTTTAATAAAAAGAATATAATCGCATATATTTGAAGCATAGGCTTATGAAAATATTTATGTATGTTATATATCACAAAATTTTATGCTTAAAGCTAAATAAAAGAGTTCTGATAAAATAAAAACAATTGAATAAATAATAGAAAATATCGACATTTTTATCGAAATTTTTTAATCGATAATTTCAGTTATCGTTTCATTCAGATTACGCAGAATAGAAACCAAATATTATAAAAAAATATATATATATAAGTTAAGTCTAACGATAATTTTACCAGTTAATATATGTATGCATATAGAAAAAACTTGTAAATATGGTACCGTAATTCTGAAATTATGTCAGCATCTTAATTAGTTTCTTAAAAACGGGCCAAATATCTCAATGAGTTCTCATTTGCTTTTTGCAGTCAGTTCAATGAAAATAAAAAAAATAAAATATATCACAATTCTTATCTTGCTCATATTTTTCTCCAAGTGTTGAAAAGAGGAAAACAAACCAACAACGGTTAGTGATAAAGCATACGCAATACTATTATTTAAACAATTTCTGGCGCTTATCAGTAATTAAATGAGAATATAAAAATATACACAAACAAAAGGTCATTCATTTACAGAGTTTACTCACTTATAATACAAACACACACAAACGAATGCACAAATGTATATATGAATGTGTGAATGAATGAGTGTTTATAGCGGCATATAAGTAATTAAAATAATAAAAATGTCTAATTGTGGGTAGCTTAAAGCAAAAAAATAATAAAAAATAAATTAAAATTAGCAATAAATAATAATAAGAATATTATTTAATAATAATAAATTATAAAGTAAAAATAAAATTAATCAATTAAATAATAAAAATTTAGATTCCAAGCAATATGTTGAAGGGTTGTGTAATGTAGAAGAAAATAAAATGTAATAAATATAACAATTAAAAAAAATATTAAATTAAAATATATTATTTAAAAAATTATTAAAAAGAAAAATGATTTATGCTATTAACTAAAACTTCAAAAGTGATTTATTATTTCATAAATTTATCAGGAGAAATAAATAGCTAATATTATAAATGTATAAATTTAATAAACATTTCTGTGACAAAAATTTCATTTAAAAATCTACAAAAAAAAATATTATTTAATTTTTTGTTTTTAACTTTTATTTTATTTCAGCATTTTTTTCTTCAATTTGTTTGCATTTTATTTTTATGTTTCTATTCATTTTTTTTACCAACAAAAAAAATTTTTTTTGATGTAAAAATATATAATATTTTCTCAAGAAAAATCAAATTATTTAATTTAATTTTTTTATTTCATTGTTTTCTTCATTTTTTTTTTTTAATTTTGTTTTAAAATTAACGAATTTTAAATTTTTTTTTTATTCATAAAAAAATTTCTTCTTCATATATTTTATTTAAATTTAATTGATTAATAAAAATAAAATTTATTTTTAATTTTTTGTTAATTTAAATAATATTTATAAATTTGCGAAAGGCAAAAATTGTAACTATGCTTTATTTAAAAGGTTATTCAAAGAAAACCTAATTATGCTATTAACTAAAAAAGAAACAAGTAGGTAATTTATTAATTTTTTATAAACTAATTTAAATATTAAGAAAGTAATTTTAAAACTAAAAAATAATACTTATTTAATTTATTTTAATTTTTGTTCCTCTTTTTATTTCATTTTACTTTTTTGTATTGTATTTTATTTATGTTTTATTTTATTTATATTTTATTTTATTTATATTTTATTTTATTTAT
>NW_021667836.1:1499601-1620017 GCF_001188975.3 Bactrocera oleae
TTTTATTTTATTTATATTTTATTTTATTTATATTTTATTTTATTTATTTTTTAATATCGTTTTTCTAACAAAATGTTTGCTTTTTTGCTTTAATTAATTTAACAGTTATATTAATATTTAATTTTTAAAATTGCAAAAAAAAATTTCGTTTAATAAAATTGTAATTACTTACATTATTTTATTACACAAATCAAATTCTATCAAAACAAAAAATTTTCTATAAAAATTGTATAAAAAATATATTACAATATTACAATATTTAATGTATTTAAGTTTTTTTTAATAAAACTGATTGTTTTACACATTATTATTATTATTTTTTTTTAAATATTTGTTTTTTCTTTTTTCAATAAAAATATATAAATTTTTTTTTATAAAATTAATAATTATGATTTTTTTATAAATATATATTTAAAAATTTTTTTTTTATAAAAATATTTTTTTTTTATAAATTTTTTTTATAAAAATATTTTTTTTATAAATATATTTTTTTTATAAAATTATTAACTTTTTTTTAATATATTTAACATTTTGTTTTTTTTGTTTTGTTTATAAAAATCCGAGTTATACACGCAACTTGCACTATTTTGTACAAATTATATTTTCTTATAGAATTAAGTTTTTTTCTAAATATCATATAAAAGTTTTAATCTGTAATTCCAAAAATATTTTAACTTTTATTACAAATTACAATCTTATTTTAAGATATTTGTAAATATGTAAGTTTAATTTCAAATAAAAACTTATATAAAAAATAATTTTATTTAATTTTCTATAAGAAACCATTTTGTTAAAAAAAACACAGCCACATTTACTATAAATAAAATTTTAAAAAGTAAGTGTTAAAAATACAAAAATGTTTTATAAAATCAACTGAGGAAGCGCCAATCTACAGCCAAAGGCAGCGAAGCAAACCAATCAAATCAAAATCTAAGCTAAAAATAACGCGAATAAATGCGATGATTATGTCATTTGATTCTTATAGTTTTGCAGCACGAAGAGAAATTGTTGCTATATGTATATAGATACATACATACATATATGTATGTAAATAGTACGGTGTTGCCATACAAGAGGTGGCATTGTAGATTCTGCACACCAACGACTGACGACTGCGGAGGCAACTCAAAGCGTGGTTAGTGGTTAAGTTGATGATGATGACAGCAAAGTGTTGCTTGCAGACGCACATACACACCAAAGTAACTCTATGTTTGTATATACATATGAATGTATATTGGTATAACTTTTTTATTATAAAACCAATTGAAATTCCAAAGTCATTACATTGTCAACAAATTTCTTCAAATACAGCGTGAAGTGGCCGCTATGTGCAGATCGCAATGTGTTCACGCGCTTAAGGCAAAGCGGCTGCTGGCCAATGGCCACCTACACACGCTTAGAGCAGCGCTAAACAAACGCCAGACTGGCAGCCTCCAGTCAAAGCTGCTGGGTGATTGCTAACCAGCTGCAATAACAGCAAAAATTAAACAACTAAAAACTGGAAAGTAACAACAACAACAAAAATTAACCACCTAAAAAGTTGATAGGCAGCAGCAGCACAACAACAACAACAGCTATAAATATAATGCTTAATAGCAACAACAATGCGACTGCTTGCGCTGAAAACCTCAAATCGTGCGGCAAGTTGCTAAATTTGGCAACACTCTGGCTTTTTACAAACTCATTTATATGTTTATTTTTTCGAGTGGGCCGCTAAATGTTTGCTGTTGAGATAATTGCCGTGAAGTGAGCGCACAAACTAGCTAGCACAATGAAATAGCAACCTATTTGCTTAAAAACACAAATCCCAAATAATCCAAACTACAACAAAAACTAATCCTAAACATAAGCAAGATATTTAGCAAAAGCAACAAAAACAACAACAAAGATTTTCTGTCATATAAATGAGCCCCAATAAAAACAATAATTGGAGCGAGGGCGTTGTGGTTGGTGAGCGTATAGACGAAGGCGAAGGCGAATATATATTATATATGAAAGATATATATATGTAGGTATGTATTAATATGTATGAAAGTTTCGTATATGTGTATTTGTACACAATTATATGACGTTATACTATAACAACCAAGGGCTTTAGGCTTAATTCATTTATTTTATGTTTTGTTACGCTCGACACTCAGATAATATTATTGTATTTCGGCAGTGATAACCTAATTTAGAAGGGTGTGAAATTAAAAATATAAATATATATACATTTACGAGTATATGCGTAATCAGCGGGAACAGTCGCCATACAAATTTTTGTAGATTTAATGCAATCAGGAAACAATATAGATACAAAAAAAATAATTAAATTGCTTGCCGCGAGTTTAAAGTATTAATTTTGATAAATAGTTCCGAACAAAAAGTTAATAACAAAATTATGACTGAAATAGCAAATAGCAGAATATATTTGTTGTATTATGCCTTGGCGTATATATAATCCAAAATTCATTGAAAGAAACCTATGGTATGTCAAAGTAGCAATGGTTGACTGCAGCTAAAAAATAAAAGTAAAAGCGATTACAAAATATTAATATGCTATATACATACATTGCAAAATTAATTAGTTTAAGTACAGCTTGGCGTATACGTAACCGAAAAAAAATAATTATATAAATTTATGTTAAAATGGCATAAGTTGACTTCAGCTAAAGTAATTGTATTGACTCTTAGTAAAAATCTAAGCATAACTGTTACCAGTATACTAGCATAATTTACATAGAGCTTTTGTATCGAATAAAACAACTTTGTATATCGATTTAGTTAATGTGAGTAACACCAATTATTGCCATTGATTTAAAATGGCTTAAGCCAGCTTAGCATATAATATAATATAATACAACAAGGAAAAAAAGCAAACTTCGGCTAAACCGAGGCTATAATACACTTTACAGGTGTATTTATTATAGCATAAAAGGGTATAAAAGACTTGTATCTTAATTATGAACGTTCAGTTTGTATAACAGCTATATGCTATAGGTGTCCGATCTGAAAAATTTGTTCAGAGATCATACAGTTTTCTTGGAAAAAAATCCTTGCCAAATTTGTTGAAGATATCTTGTCAAATAACAAAGTTTTCCATACAAGAACTGGATTTGGGTGAGTTAGTATGTATGGCAACTATATGCTATAATAGTGCGATCGAAACAAACGAAACAAAACGGAGATTGTAACATAGGTTTGAAAAATAATCTGTGCCAAATTTCGTAAAGATATCTTGTTAAATAAAAAAGTATGCCATATAAGAACTTGATTTGGATCGTTAAGTTTATATGGCAGCTATACGATATAGTGGTCCGAACTGAAAAATTTATTCGGAAAATACAGAGTTAGATAGTATAATAATATATGTCAAACTGGAGGAAGATATCTTGTCAAATAAAAAAGTTTTTCATACAAGAACTTCATTTGGATCGTTAAGTTTGTATGGCAGATATATGATATAGTGGTCCGATATCGGTGATTCCGACAAATGATCAGCTTTTCGGTGAAAAAAGGACGGGTGCAAAATTTCAGATCGATATCTCAAAAACTTAGTAACTTGTTCACGGACAGATGTTTCATATACGAAAAAATATATAAAATATAAGGTTTAATATTGCTATTTAATATTATCAGTATTTTTAATAATTAAATTTTTTAGTAATTAAAGATAATAAATATAGAAAATTCTCTACGAAATAATTTGTCATATACAATTGAAAATATATGTTTGATTTACTAATAATTATTCATCCTTTTTCTTAGATTCAAAGTTCGTAAACAAAAATCTCACTAAAAAAATATTCAACCAAATTAGCCTGGCAGCACCGCAACACTCATGCAACAACCAATAGGAAGAGCGTATCGCCACATCTTCGTAAGCGGTTCGCAAGCAACAGCGTCGTCAACGCCAGCGAACAGAGATTTGAGTTGTCATTGCAATTTACTTCCTGCAAAGCAGTGCTAATAAAGCTAAATAAAGTTGCAGGCACATACAGCGAGCAACGAGACATAAAATATGCCACCAACCGGCCAACATAATAAATGTTGTCCCGTTGACTTGCAAGCGGAAGCAATAATTGCTTACAACAGAGCGCTGCAATCAGTGCAAACCTATGCAGCCATAAAGAACTCCCATGGGTGTGTGTGTGTGTGTAAACAACGAAGGCGAGACTCACCAAAGACAAGCAAACGAACACTCGGCGAGTACAACGTTAAGAGAGTGAGAGGCGTATGAGTGTGCCAACGAGTGGTGAGAGACAGAGCGTAGTAGTTGAACGGTCTTTTAGCGAACCTACGAAGTCGAGTGAGCAAGAAAAAACGCCAACAAAAAGGCAGCAATGGAGGGAACGACCGTGTGTGTGTGTGTATATATGTAGATTCAATCGGAACCAGCCGCAAAATAATCGATGATGAGGTCATAACTAATAATAAAAATGATTCTATACCTGTACCGCTAGCCGCGAGCGCGCCGGCGAGCCCTGCCATCAAGCAGCTAGTCAGCGAGCAGGCGAGGCAGCCAAGCAAAGCAGTCAAACAACTAGCGAGTCACACGGGAGGGGTTAGAAGGGCCGGGCAGAAAGGAAATACTGCATTGTGCACGCTACGAAAGCAAAACAAACAAGCAACAGACACAATAAGCGCAACAACAACAGCAACAGCAAACAAATATGTGAAAATTGTTCAAATGTAGAGCGTGTGTGAGTGTGAGCTTTGTCGGAGCGTGGAGCAGCAACGTCGTCGGAGTGGGAATATACGATAATACTCCGTTGTTGCCATACATTTTGTTGTTTTTGGAGGTGAATGGCAACTGCAGTCACAGCAGTACACAGTTAGCACAACAACAACAAAAGCAATAATAAAACATCGAGTGTGTAGGAACTGAATGGCGTATTAAACTCCCGATTGACAAGCACGAGTGCGCAAGCAGCGGCAATAAAAAAAATATCAGAAATTAAATGCTGTTGTGTCGGGCGCTGGAGGCAGAGCAAAAAGTGTGGCTTCATGCAAAATATATGTAGACTTAGAGACAGCATGTATATATGTGTGTGTGTGTGTTGGTGATCGTTTATGGGCGCACGAACAGCTGTTGCTTAGACTTGCTGACTACATTGCAGCGCTTTGCATGTGTGATTGCTTTGTTGTTGTGTGTTGAAAAAGTTGTTTGTTGTTTACTTTTGTTACTTCATTAGCTGGCTGACTGTTTTTGTTGCTGTTGCTTGCTTGTACAGTTGAATTTTGTTTGGTTTTTGATGTGAGTATTTATAACGAGCAAATTAGGCCAAATTGATTGCTTCATTATATTGCTCGCTCATCTGCTGTTGGCCAAGTGTGGCATGAATGCAATGAATCATTTTGTGGGCATTTCGAAAGTTTTCATATATTGCAGTTTACCAAAATTTTTAGACTTCGAAAAGCCTATTCTTTGAAGTACAGCGTGTGGAGCTATTTGTTATGAAAATGTTTGCGCTTGAGCAAGACTAACGTGTATTTTCTTATGTTCAGGGTGGAATGCGTTTCAAGGCAGATACTTATGTCGCGTTTACACTAGACAATTAATTGTTGTGAGGAATACAAAACAGATTTTTAATGATAATACACATACATAAGTAAATAAAACAAAAATGAGAAAAAATTTAAAAATAGTTTTGAAACTATTTGGAAACAAAAACATAAATATATTGCAAATAACACAAATCTATGTATATTGGGCCAGAGCCAGCCAGTCATAGTAGAATAAAATCCAATGGAAAGATATAGTAGCAAAAATGTAAGCATAAATAATTTACCAGCGATCTGAACTCGGGAAGAGGGAGGTGAGGGGACTGCTTGAATTTTTAATATTTTTAATCCGACGAAACTACGATTTATATCGAAAACAGTTATGTATGTAGCAATCTTGTAGGTAACAAAACGATCTACAACTTTTGTATTAAGACCTTTTTACATAACCTCAAAATATATGTGAAAAATTCAAATAACCAATTTTTTTGTTTTTAATTTTTATATTTTACAAAAAAAAACTTTCCTCTTTCCCGAAGTTTAGGGTAAACTAACCTTTTCATATAACATGCTGTAAATTTTTTGCTATAAAGTGTTAAATTTTTCACCTTATTTTTACTTCTTATAGGAAAAAGAGCGTAATTTTCGATGGAAAATTCTCTCGTAAAAATATCAAATACTTTTTTTTTAACTTCGTTGGCTTTGTGTTGTTGCTGGTTTTAAAAAATAAAAACATATTTATGCATAAATAAAATTCTGAATGTACCAAAAAGTTAAAAGATTAAAAAAAAAATTATAAAAAAAATTTTATTGATTAAAAAAAATTATATTTAAGAAAATTAATTAAAAACAAAAAAAATATATTTAAAAAAATTTCAGTAAAAAATCAATTGCAAACATTCTCATAAATGAAGAAAATATTGAGCGACAATTCCATTATAACCAAGCAAAGAACCACTCAGCTGACAGTAAATCTCAGACAAATGCATAAAATCTAATTAATTTTTAATTTCCTTACAATGAAATTATTTTGAAATAATTGCTGAATGCAAAAAATACAAAAATAAAATCAAGAAAATTTTCTTCATTGCAGTCAGCTGCAAAAATAACTCAAGTAGCGCAAGAATTTCCATTGTTGTGACGTCCGTAGCATAGCATGAGACTAAAAGGGGCTGCAAGTACATCTGTATACGTATTTATTAAATGCTATCATCATGTTATCAGTTTATTGATTTTATATTAAGGCTAATAAAATATTTATTTTCGCTGAAATTTTTGGCCTAAGCGAACTTTTGTCTATATAATAAATAGCGATTACGGCATTTTATTATTGAGATTGGCAATTTAGTATATAATTTGAAGTTAAGAAATCGGTACTCATGTGGGTTTGGCGTACACATTTTTATTGCAATTACAGAAGAGAAATTTTTAAAAAAGAATAATATTAATTTAATATTAAAAAAATATCTTTATTTTGAAAACAAAATATTCTTTATTTAAAAAAAAACATTCTGTATAAAAAAAATTACCTTGGTTTTGAAAAAAAAAAAAAAATTTTTGAAAAAAAAAATATCTACTTTTTAAAAAAAATATTATTTTAATTAAAAAAAAAACATCTTTATTTTGAAAAACAAAAAATTTTTTTATTTGAAAAAACGAAAACTTTATTTTGAAAAAAAAAATTGTATATATTTTATTAAAATATTTATTATTTATTGATATTTTTTATTGTCAAAAAATCAATCGACATCTCACATATTCTCAATTCCAATTTACAATGTCGCGCATTTTAAATTAAGCAATCATAAGACAAACAGACGACATACAATAGCAACAAAAGAAACAAAGCGACCAAAAAGCAACAAATAAACAAGCGAAAAAGGCACAATTGAATAAGAAATCGTGTTGATAAAAATTATCAATTGAATTATTGCACGTTTGCTCAATTAAAACGGCTGACTGATTGATAGTTTGAATAATTGATTGACTTGAGTGTAAAAATGATTATAACAATATTTTTTTCGAGAGTTTACAAATGTTTGTATTGGCAAGTGAGTGAGCTTTGGAACATTGGCTACAATAACGCACTAAACGCACTAGTAAATTTAGGACTAGTTTGTAACTAGTTAATAAAAGAAGTCGTTTTGCATGTTTAGTACATACCATATAAATCCATATAAACCATATAAATTGTTCCCTGAACAAGTTTTTATTCATGACATTTTCATTTTGATTGAAATATTTTTTTTCGCTTTTTTCACATTATTGCCTGTCGCAAATTATAAGACTTTGTTATAAAATCCAAAATTTCTTCACTTCATACTAAAATAAAGAAATGTGTTGCAATTCGGATTATTTTATGACTTGTTTAGAGTTAGACCACTTTGGGAGTAGTTACGGACTATTTTGGCACTAGTTCGTTATATATTAACAGCATTCGATTAGTTACAAACTAGTTGGAAATATTGATTTTTATTTAGCTTCTTTTTATTATTTCTTATTAATAACTTCTTGTGCTTTTACAGAAATTTTTAGTAAAATTAGGACCAACGAGCAACGCAAAAATTATCTAATTAAAATTAATATCTACAATTATTAGGCACTTTATATATTTTTTTTTAATAAAAACTGTTCGTGCTTCGTTCTTTGAGGCTTAGTTCTTAATTTTTTTATTTTTTTTTAAATTTTTTTTGTTTTTTTTTTTTTGTAAACAGTTCACTTCAACACAAATAATTCTTTTCAATTTTCTAATTTTTTTTTGTAAACATTATTGATTCTTTGAGACCAAGAACTCATTATTAAGTTTTAAAAAATTGTGCTACATTACAAATAAGTAATTTAATTCAAAATTTTTATTAATAACATTTTTTGTATTTTTTCCTTTCTAGTTTTTCGAAAACGATATATTACGAGAAAAAGCATTCCGAAGCGGAAACCAAATCCTACCAGAAATTTACAGCATAAAATATGGCAACTTTACTTAGTAGAGAAGTACAACCCAAAAATGTTCACTACCTGATTCCAGCCCACTTTTCACCATATCAGTAATTTAAAAACGCACAACGCAATAAGCGTAAAGCGCTGCCAAAGAAATTACGTCCATTGACGACATACGTCCTTGAACTAAGGCACAGCCTTTAAAGGCAAACAGCACACCCAACATAGGCGCATGTACATAGCGCCCGTAGTTGGTGTGATGCAACCCAACCAAACCCTAAAATACGTGTACTACCGCGCATCTGAAACTCACCGCGTCATGTCGTCACAACTGCTTTTATACCAATTGCATGCCGCCGCCGTACTCATAAACGTCACAGTGTCGTTACCATTACTGCTGTCAAGTTCGCCGCAACTAACGACACTGCCGACACTCTTTCGCCTGAGCGCCAACGCCATTTTGGACGCTGCCGCCGCTGTTGCTGTCGTCACTTTTGGTCGTTGCCCTGTAACCTTCTTGCGGCGTTGACCCGACGCTGCAGCTGTTTGTATCGTTTGCGTTTGCGCGTGTTGGCAACGCCGATATTCGTCCGACAAACGATGAGTCGCCGTGACATCAACATTTATTTTAGTGATGATTTCGGTAATGTTAATGCCGCTGGCGCCGACGTCGGCGCTACTGTTACGCGTCTAACTTGCTAAGATTGCGTCTTTACGTTTAATTGTGTTGATGATGCGACTCTGTGGACTGCTTGCGAACAGACAACAATGAATTTGGTGGCTTCACTTCAGCAATTGCTTGATATGTGCGCCTGTCAGACAGACAGCGAAATCGATCGTTTGATCGATCGAACGAACGGTAGGTTGGCAAAAAAAAAATAATTATCGAATTTGTTATATGTGTTTTACGCGTATGTTTGTAGGCTCACGTTTAATTGTCTATGATGACATCACGCACACACTTATAGCAATATGTTGGCCTTTTGATTTAAAAAAATATATATATTTTTTTCCTTGCAGTTCTCAAGCACTTAACTCCACAAACAACAAAAACACAGTTCACTTCAACAAAAATAAGCTTTCTTTTCTTTGTAATATTTTTTTATAAATTTTTTGTGTCAGCTAACAAATTTTTCTGACCGCTTCGCTTGTACGTTCGCACGCAAATGAATCGTCCGCGCTTTCAGCCGCAACTCCACAACTCGACCGCTCACAAATGATTCTTTTTTGGTCTCCATGTACATAACATATGTAAGGTAGAGAGGCGCAGCAACGAGCAAACAAAATCAAAGCAATATGAGTGTCAAGCGACAAACAGAGCAAGAGGTGCAACAAAAAACAAAAATTAGATATAAATTTATTCAAAAATAAGTAACTTAAAACATCGACATTTAATTCCATATAGCAAAGTTATCAAGGTTATATCGGTTGTAATCTAATCACAAGGAAACTCCATTGATTTTGAGCGCCCATTAACAACATTTTTTTTGTGGCGCTAAGCGACATACCAGACACTGATCGACTATACGTCAACAGTGACTTCTGTTAAGACTGAAAAATACATGGACATAGTATATTTGTTGCTTTTATTGCAATGAAAAGTTTATCCAATTAAGTATGCTATAAATAACGATCTGTGTCGGATACAAACGCAGGATGAAAGTAATAGTCAAAAAGTGAAAGAATTTTTTTATACCTCTTTATAACCGTCTCCTTACAGAACAAAATACTGAGCACTTGTTGTATGTAAAAAAAGAGTCAATTTATCCCAGATCTTTAAAGCTCATCAATCATGACCACATATAAACATACCCAACAGAGTATATTCAGTTTGCCACAGTGTTTAACATCGTGACCCTCTAATATATATATATAAATGATCAGCGCGACGTCTGACTTTATTGAATATACATATATAATATTGTATATATATGATCAGCTTAGATGAGCGGAGTCGACTTAGCCATGTCCGTCTGTAAATACGCGAACTAGTCACTCAGGTTTTGAGAAATTGATCTGAAATTTCCAATATGTCCTTGCCTCTCAAAGAAGCTGTTTATTTGTCGGAACCGCCGATAACGGACCACTATTAACATATATCCAACATACAAACTGAACGATTAAAATCAAATTATTATATCGACAATATTTTTATTTGACAAGATATCTTCACAAAATTTGGTGCGGATTATTGTACAAGGCAACGGTACAATCTCCAAACAATTCCTCAGTTATGACTACATTTCTAAGAAAGTTCTGACCAGTTATACCTATATCTGAATTTTCACGTGGAACGAAGTGGCACTCAAAGCTTTGTAATTATTTTATAAGATTATTTAGTGGTAACCAAAACTTTCAATTTTTTTATACAATTTTATTATTATTCTAACTACAAAAAAAATTTGCCAAAAAAGGAACATTTGAAGAATCATTTACCAAATGGCTTTTGACTAAAAATTTTATGGCGAAAGCTTTGAAGAGGTCTAGTTGTCGTCAAATCTTTAATTTTTTTTTGTTATTGTAGTAACTACAAAAAATTTTACTAAACAAATCTAGCGAAAGCATCTTAAAGCAGTTACCAAATAGTTTTTGTTTAGAACCATTTAGGTGAAAGCTTCGAAGAGCTTTAGTGGCAGCCAAGACTTTAACATTTTTTTTTTGTTTTTGTTGTCGTAGTAACTACAAAAAACTTTTACTACATAATCACAATGAAAGCATCTAGTTAAACCATTTACAAAATAGTTTTTGATTACAAATTTAACGCGAACGCTTTGAAGAGCTCTAGTTGGCGTCAAAGCATGTGAAATTCTTTTACCTTTGGTATATTTAAAAAATATTTGTTAGACATATCAATGTGAAAGCTTCTAAAACCGCTAACAAATAGCTTTCAATGAAAATGTATACGATGAAAGCTTCCAAAAGCTTAATATAACTTATAGTCTCGCTGCATTTTCTTTAAATATTACCTTTTTGGTATTTTTATACGTTTCCTCGCCCACTTCACCGGCGCCTTCTCACGTCTCTTCAACATACAAAACAAACGCGACTCAAAAAATTTGTGAAAGGTAAGCAAAATGAACGCTAAATGCTCATAACTTTGATGGCCGACGTCGAACGTTTTAATGACAACGCGCGAATGTCTCAATTTTCGGCGATGATGTAAAAATTATGACTTTAGGAAATTTTTAATGCCCGCTGACACGCTTCAGTTTCGAATTTCCACTGTTGGGGTTAATGGCTGACAGCGTATATTTATTACGTTTTATTTGCCGAGCATTACTAAGTGCTCATAATTGAAATGTCGCCGGTTTGGAGCGGCAAATACACATATACATGCACGTATATAAAATTCCTTGTGAGTTTACGATTTTTTAGTGTGTGCTTGTATGTTTGTGTGATTGCGCTTTTGTTACTTTGGTATTTATTGTTTGTATTGTTGTATTTGCATTTACGTTTGACGCGCAGTGCCGGAAGCTGAAGTTGACCCGCCGTTGCCTGCCTTAACAAAAGTTCAATTGTAACTGATCACTTGCGATTTTTTGCGATTTCCAAGAAGCCTCACAGCGCTCAACGATGTAATCATCGGCACACCGGCTTACCACACAATTTTCTCAACGAAATACGAGTATAATAAGTATTTAAAATTAAACTGTTGCATGTGTACGAGCACGTCTGCTGGTTGCCACGTGTTTGGTAGCATTGTGTGGTAACTCGCGCTGCAGCCAGCGTGACGGCAGCAGCGCTTGGGTAGTCATCAATCGCAATTAGACATTAGCAAGTAATAAATAAGTAGCAGATATTGATGTGCTTAGCTTGATTAGTTTACTATTGCTATTGTTGTTATTCTGCTAATTATGTTGTTGTTGCTGTGTTTCTTTGTATGACTGCTGCACTCATTACATGCCAGCAAATGCTATCGTTTTGTTTTTTAACATGATCGATGTTGTTGTTGTTGTTGCTGCCTTTCATTTATTGCTGGCAACACGATCTCATGTCGCATTATTCGATTTCTCGGTTAATTCGCGTATGCGAAAAAAATCATACATTTTATTTATAACTATTACAGCGGAAAATTAATAACAACTCGCGCCGTTTAACCATTCGACATTTCTAGCAAATTTATTATTGCGTTTTTCCACGCTTTTTTTCATGTTTGTTATTATTATTATTGTTGTAGTTGTATCATATCGCCATGTATGTGTTAATCGCTTCATAAGCGCTGACTTAATCGTTTATAAGCACATTGCTTTTCATCAAATGTTGCTAAATTAGTAATTAGTAGAATATATTGGATTGCTTTGGAGCGAGATGATGTCATGGATTATTTTTTACCATTTGCAGATACTTCAAGTTTCCATATATTTCAAACAAAAAAAATATGTATCGTTGTTTTACAAGAGTTTTGCGTGCGTGTGCGTGTGCGTTACGTTTGGCATTGACGAGGCGGCGTGAAAACCAGCAATATTTGAAAGGTGAAAATCAAACAGACATAACACTTCCAACAAAATTTAAAAAAATATATAAAACCAAAATGTAAAATAAAAAAAGTAAGAAAAAAATTAAGATAAAAAAAAATGTTAAACAAAAATTTTAAAAAATATTTAAAAACAAAAATTTTTTTTGAAATAACTAAATTACAAACTTAAATAACAAAAATTTTTTTTTAAATATTCAAAAACAAAAATTTTTTTTAAATATTTTAAAACAAACATTTTTTTAAAATATTTAAAAACAAATACAGCTATACAAACAGTCAGACAGTCAGACGGGGTCTCTAACGTTTCCTTTTGGGTATTACAAACATCATGGCTAACTTAATATACCCTGTTCAGGGTATACATAAGAAATAAAAAATTAAAATAACAAAACTACTCAACCACTTTTCGAAAGTAGACACAGCCGCAAATAGCTTATAGCAATTATCTATATTTTGCGCTACCCAACTGTAAATATGTATTTAGTTCGATTACTTTGACATTATCGTTTTACACGCACATAGGCCTAATTGCCTGCACAGTCATCATTGCCATCCGAAACTGGCGATATTGAAAAACATTCACAAATTGTAACATTGTTGACATTTGGGAGGTGCATTATCTGTAATTTGCGACATTTTGATGTTATCGGCTATAAATGGATGCATGTAAATACATAGATATTTATATTTTATGAACATATACTTATATTTATATGTGATAATGTGTTAAAAAATCATTTGACTTCGACTATTCCAATATTGAAAATTTGATGTTAGAGAATAGGTTTAAATAAAAAACTAACAAAAAAAAAGTTAAAAAATACAAATATAAATACAAAATAGTATGAAAAATTAAAAATTATAATAAAAATTATAAACCAAATTATACAATAACAATTAAAAATAAATTATAAATATTTAAAAAAAAATATTAAAAATAAAAAAAAATATTATAAAAAATTAAAAAAAAATTAGAAAAAAAAGTATAACAATTAAAAAAAAAATTTAAAAAATTAAAAAAAAAATTTAAAATATTAAAAAAAAAATTATAAACATTTAAAATAAAGTTAAATTTTTACTATATTATTATTATTTTACTATATTATTATTAAATTAAATGAATAAATTATATACAAAAAAAAAGATTTTGTATATAAATAAAAAATTAATTATATTAAAGAAAAAACAGATTACATAAAACATATTTAAAACAAAAAAAAAACGAATAACAAAAAAATTAAAAACAAAAAAATTAAAGAAAAAAATATTTTAGCTAATAATTAAAACAATCATAAAAACCAAATATATAAATAATTTGTATAAAAAATTTTAAAAATATATAAAAATTAAATAAATAAAAACATTAAAAAATATATTTAAAAACAATAATTTTAATTTAAATAATTTTTTGAGTTAAATTAATAGAAATTAGACTATTATGTTTCTTTACTTTATTATTATTTCTAATTAATTATTACGAGTATTATTATTTTTTTTTGTTGTTTAATCGATTTTTAGTTTGAACCAGGTAAGGAAATAGTTATTCATTTAATTTGTGGAAAATACAATATTGCGCCAAGGCTTCAAAACTAGACAAAATCGGGACAAGGGACGCTTGTAAAACTGAATATTTTACTAATACTCTATGCAATTTTACATATACTACATTTATACGAAAAAAACGAATGCTCTAAAAAACTTGGACTTTTCACTGCTGTTTATTGCAATAATATTTTCAAGCTTTCAGTTGTCGCTTATTTTTAAAAACTCTTTTATTGTGCTCGAACCTGTGCAACATTTTTCAACTCGAAGCTTTTTTTAACACATTCCGAGTAAAATAATGTCAAAATAAACATAGCATACATTTGCGCGCCAAGCAAAAAAGATCTGGTGACCTAGAAAAATTTCGCCTCGAGAAATTTATTGAAAAAAAGCAAGCAATAAATATCACATAAAAAAATTTTAAATAATTTTTATCTCATAAAAAAGCACTGCAAGAGAAGATTAAAAATCGCGTGAGACAATAAACAGACACAGAAAGAAGTGACCTTTATGCAGGTACCATTTAATATAGGGGACCTTCAAATACGTAAATATTTAGAAATGTTCTTTTTCAAGAACTTTTGTTACAAATTTTATAAAATGTCTGCCACGAAATCACATCAGTGGAGACTCAAGGCAAGGCAATACACACAAACATAGGAATGTGTCCTTGAACGAACCCACACAGGTGGTGGTTCCAAAGCAAATAAACAAATACGAAGAATGTAAGCAAAAACGAAAGATTGTGTGTATTTATGCAAATATAGAGCAAAAGCGAAACTGTTTGACATAAATTGAAATGCGCCAATATAAACAAAAGCCGTTTTTGAGTTGGAGAAGAAGGAAGACCGAGCAACAGGTATCCGCTGGCAAAGTAGGAGCCACACAAATACAAATATAAATATACGAAAAATAAGAATAATAATAAAGCAAATCATAAATCAGAGTGCAAAATAGCGCCATTGAATATTTGCACTCGAACTAAAGTGGTTGCTTTTGTTGTTGTGCGTAAAATAAACATTTTTGGTAGTAATTAACACAAGTCATTGAAAGTGAGAATGCTTTGCTTTGTATATATAAATAATTTATGCGGCTCTAAAATATATATAAACTAAAAATATCTATGTGTGTGTATAAGTGCTTGAGTTAAAAATGAATGAGCAAATACAAAAGCTGAATAAATAATAAATAAATCATAATGATACTTCGCTAATAAAGAAACAAAGGAAAAGAAAAAAAATATATATAAAAATAAGTTGAGCTGCATAAATCTGCAAATGTCGGCAAAAATTATTTTACTGTGCGATATTGTTGCAGCTTTTTTTTTTTAACAAAAAATATTTTATACTTAAAATATTATTATTTTTTTTTAATTAAATTTTTTTTTTTGAAGCTGAGAGCACTTTTGTGGGTGCGATGATCACATGAGCGCTTCATATAGCGACCACTTTGTTAAAAAAAAAAAAAAACACATTATATATACACGCATACACACAATATTTGTCGCTTTTTTTGCAAAAAAAAAAAAAAATAATAAAAACACAACAGAGAAACAATCATAAATTACAGAAAAAAGGTGCGAAAAAATTAAAACTCAGCGCATTTGCTAAAAATATACAAAGATGTAGAAAGCTAGAAAGTAAAGTGAAATATTATTTGGAAATATTTGCTATTTTTATATGCAAAGATGACACGAGTTTCAGAGGGAAACGGGAGAGCGCAAGTGGAATGAACTGTCAATACGTACACAAAAAAAATATAAAATAAACGTATGTATATAGTGTATGCACACATCTTCAGCAAAAAGTGTGGTATGTAAATAAAATGTGAAAAAAAAACGAATTGGCAAAGCGCAAGCGAATAACCGCATGAACCGATGAGCAGCGGTGAAACCTTGAATATTTAGAGGGCATACAAATGGGCACTTGCTTGGGTGGTTGGCCGCAATAAAGTAAAACATTTAAACATTATTGAAAGAAATTAAAAAATTTTAATAAAATGCAAAAAAAAATTGAAAAATATTTTAAAAAAATATTTAAAAAAAATTATTAAAATAATAATAAAAAATAATAAAAGTATTAAAAAACGCAAAAAAATTAATGCAATAAAAATGCAATAAATAATATAACAGCAAAATTTACTAACTAATGCAACTGAAAAATATATAGTATATATTGTATGTAATGAATAATAATATTTTAAAAGATTTTTTGCTAGAAAGAAATATTAGGAAAATATGAAAAAAAATTGCTAAACAAATTTACTTCACGATTTTTCACATCAAATAAATTATGAATGTCATATATGGTTTAAGAGTAAATGATTACAAAAGTTAATATGTCGTTAAAAAGGGCGTAATCGAAAAAGTTTAAAAATTAAGAAATTGAAATTAAAATATAAACATAAATATAAAAACATAATATTAATAAATATAAAATTAAAAAATATATTAATATATAATATAAAAGCAAAATTAAAAGTAAGTAAAAAATTTCAAAAATAAAACTTAAAATTATATTTAAAATAACAAAAAAAAATATTAAATTTTGAAAAAAGTAATAACCAACAATAAAATGACTAATAAAACAAAAATATATATATTTTAAAGAAATAAAAAGAAAAATTTAAAAAAAATTAAATTAAATTCAAACTAATTTAAAAAAAAATTAAAATATAAAAAACGACATGTAAAAATTAAATTTTAAATTAAAAATAAACTTTTAAATAAAAAAATCAAAGAAATTAATATTTAAACTATATATAATATAATAAAATACATAATTTTGAAATTAAAAATAAAATAAAATTTTGAAATAAATACACAATAAAATCACTTTATTAAAATAAAACATGTATTCTTTACTAATAATTTTGAGGTAAGTTGCCGGATTGATAGTCCTTGGCCGAATAAAAGCTCGGGTCCGTTTCGATTACGTAGACCCGGCTGTCGTGGTGACGGATAGAGTGCGCCATATTTTCAAATCGGTCTGTAAACATTGAATAGCTTTGAAATGCACAAACCGATTGAGTGGTTTCTACAATTTTTGAGAAGCTCATTGCAAAAGAACTCTAACCATGTATCGCCTCACACCAAATCGATGCTCCGAAATAATAACCCTATGTATTGAAAATAGTCACTGAAATAAAACTTGAATTTTGACTATCGATTGCCGGGAAGCTTTGATAAGCAAAATTATTATTTTTGAGGTACGGAATATCCGCTCAAAAAGTGCAAAAACTGTTTCAAAACTAAAGTTTTTCTTTTAACCAAACGTAATATAATGATGAAAATCGAATCGAAGCCAACATTTTATACATACATCGATTACCAACCCATATCTACAGACTTGATGTCCTCTGAATTCTTTTAATGTGGCCGTTTGAGAAGCAACATGTACGTCATCGGGGCAATGGCGAGCTCAAGGCAAACGTTCGTACTGAAATCAGCACTGTACCACCCGGAATGTTCAAAGAAGTAATGAAAAAAGCGCCAAAAATATTTTCAATGATAATTATAGGTTTTGTATATAGTTTTACGACATTTTCAAAACCGACTTTTAACAACTTTTTTGCTAAAAAGGAGATTTCTTTTCTTTTCAACAAAAGTTTTACTGCTATTTTGTATCTATATCTAGTTTAAAATGCCTTTTTTTTCTTTGCATCTACATTATGTGGCCATGAGACCCACATTTTTTACCTATACATATAGATTTTTTAATTTTAATTAAATTTTAAATTAAAAAGTTTTTTAAACTTAATTTGATTAATTAGTTTTAATTTTTTTATTTTTATTTTTTAAAAAGTTATATTTAAAAAATAATATATAAAATTAATTTTAATTAAAAAAAAAATATTTTTAATTAATTTAATTTATATAAACAATTTTTTAAAACCAATTTACCTTAATTTATTTTTAATATTTTTTTTTTATTATTATCAAAAGTATATTTATCTTTAATTTTAATTTTTTTGATTTATATTTTAATTTTTTACTTTTGGTTTTTTTATTGTTTTTCAAATTTTTATTTAAATTTATATATGTATACATATGTATATATTATTTTAATTTTATTCACGCACTAAAAAAATATGCCTGTTACCAAGTACCATTTGTGCTGACCTCTAGCGAATGAAGTGAAGAAAATGCCGCCCGCGTAGCGCTCCATGGCGTATGAGCAACATTTTTTCGCGCTGTCATTTGCCAAGGCATGAACACATTTTTAAATGATTTGGAAAATATTTGCACTTCTGTGTATTACGACATAATGAAAACTGACAAAATACACACTAGCAACAAAAGCAACAAGTACAACAAATGTCATAGCGAAAAAAGCAAACTCATTGAAATTAAAATATCAAATGTGAAGCGACACATGACCGATTGAATGATGAGTGTATTGAAGAATGGTTTAAGGCATGTGTTATTGCTGTTATAAAAATGAGTATGCTTATTGTTGGTCGTTTAGAGCAAAGTTGGTGCGGCGCGCCCCTTTTCTATCGAGCAATTTAGCGCTGCTTTTGGAAATGACGCGATCAAAGAAGCTGACCGCAGACGCAGCTGCCGATTAGGTGATGTTGTTGTTGTTAGTTATAGTACGCGCGCGCGGGTATTTTGTACAACAACAACAGTTTAAATGCGCAACAATTCAAAGTGAATTAACAAATTTGTACACGAGCAAGAAATATGTGAGTACACTTGTACATATTTAACACATATTATAAATACTTATGTACATACTTACATATTCAGCCGGAATAAGCACGCTGAGCATTGATTAAAATACAATAGGGAGTTGATGTGCGGCAACATTTGATATTTCAATCAAAAGCGTCGAATAAGCAAAACTATGTAAATTGCTAATAGTAAAATACAAATCTACAATTACAATATAATAAATCAGCAGGCTGTTCTTTAGCGAGCGCTTAACGTCAGACGTTGAGTCGCTTCGAAGCTGGTACGTGAGATTTTTTTGATTTTTTTCTTCGTTTTTTTCGTCTTTGTTAGCTCCTGTTATTCATAGTGTGAGCTAACTAGCTTCAAATGTTACCGATTTGGGCTACACGTGTAACAAAGTCAGACACGCGCGCTCCCACACGGGTACACACATAGTTAAGTATATATATATGTACATTTGTATATATGTATGTATATGTATGAAAGCAGTCAATTGCGTATATTCATGCAAATACACATAAACATATGTATGTATGTCTGTTTGTAAATCGTTTTGACAATTTGTGCTCAATTATTAATATATGGTACGGAGCGTGGGAGTCGAACAACGACGAATTTTTGTGATGCGGAAATTTATTTATTTTTGCGCGTTCGAAAATGTTCAGCATAACAAATAATAATTTCGGTTAAATATTGCCAAAATGCTGAACAAAACAGTTTGAAATGGTGTCAAGTCGTGGCGAATGGCGAGGTCAATGCGGTAAACAATATGCCAAATTTTAGCAAAAACACAGCACACATACACATATAAACACATAAGGCAATTATCCCTTGAAGTCAGGAAATGCAAACACAAAGCCTTTAGCATATGTACCATGTACATAGTACATATGTGGATGTGTATTTATGTATGTGAAAGAGAATAAAATGTACATAAAATCAAATGCATAGGCTATTGCAGTTCGATTATTTTGAACCTTAAAATTTTTTTTTTTTTAATTAAAGTTTTTGTTTAAAATTTAAAATATTTTGATTATTTAAAAAATGTATATATTCTTTTGAAAAAGAAATAAATTTAAAAACAAGAAAATTATAATAGAAGTGCGATTATTTTAAAAACTATATTGTTACCGAATAAGCGTAAAAAAAACCAAATTTCTTTCCAGCAAAAAAAATGTATTAAAAAAAATTAATTTATGATATTTCGATTATTTAAAAATGTATATATGTATTTTCTTAAGCAAGAAATAAGTTTATTTAAAAACAAAAAATGTATAATAGAAATTTAATTGTTTAAAACTTTTTACTTTTGACTTCGAATAAGAAAAAAATTTATTGAAAAAAATTTATAATAGAAGTGCGATTATTTTGAAATAAAAAATTTTTTTTTTTTATAAGAAGAAAGAATATTACTTACAAAATAATATTATATATGTATATATATTTTTTTTTAAATAAGAAAAAAATATAATTAACAAAATAAAATTTATAATTTCTTTTCAAATATGCAGGCTTATTTTGTCGCATAAGGACAAACAATTTAAATTTTTTTAAGTAAAAAGAAATTTAAATTTTTTTTTATACTTTTCTATTTCAATTTTCAGACATTTTTAATAAAAAAAATTTAGGTAACTTTGCATCGTGTATGAAAATTAATTTCACATAAAAAATTTCGTGATAAAATTTTTCAAAATTTTTTAAATAATATAATTAATTTTTATTTAAATCTAATATGTTATTATTTATTAATTTCAGTTTTTTTTTTTACTTTTATTATATTTATATCTTATTTTTTACTTATATATATTTTTTTTTGAATTTCATTATTAGTACACAAATTTTAATTTTATTTTTTATTATTGTTTTTAATTTATTTTTTATTACCTTTATTTTTTATTATTATTTTTTTTTAATTTTAAATTTTTTGTTATTGTTATTAATATTGTTTTTATTATCATTATTAATTTTTTTTTTCCAATTTACAGTTTTATATTTATTCTTTTTAAGAAGAGCTAAGATAGTGTAACGACATAACTAAGTCCAATATATAAAGCAACTGAACCTGGTGCTGATTAATCGCACATCATAAGAAAACCTTTTGAAATCCTGCAAAAACCTCACATCCCAACAGACATTCTAGTCCGAATAGACCGTCTTCAGGACAGCATGGGTTTAGCGCTAAACATTCAAATTGGGTGCAGTCGAATTTGTCCTAGCTGAATACAGGCGGCATCATAAGTCCCAATCGCTTACAACGAGCAAAATATATAAAAACAGTGATATCGCCTAAATTTAGGCAATACTTTTTCAGTTTGTTTTCCAAAGGGCAGGAAGATCAGATTGCACACAGGCGCTGCCTATAATCGTTTCAGCGAGCAATTTAAAAAAAATATGTAAACAAAAACAGGAATGTCGCCTAAATGTAGGCAACATGTTTTTAGTTTTTTTTTCGAAAGATCAGGAATAGAAATAAGGTGTAGTAAAACGACAGATGTTGTTTGTTGCAGGAAACTGGCATCAAGCACATAACAAGAATATATTCTTGGAAAGTCTAGGTGAGTTAAAAATGTCCAATTTCCAGCCATGCTTTTCTATAGAGCTGAGTTACGGGTTGGACAGGTGATTTCCAATTGGATTCCTACAGAGAAAAAGTTGAAACTTTTCAACGCACGGCAGATGGGTAAACATACCCACCTGGAAACTAGAATCATATTAAGGAAAACATCGCTGTTAGAAAACAAAACCTGAACCTAGCTTTTGACCAATATCAACGACTCTCACGGCAGGAAATGGCACACTACAGAATATCATATTTTTATCACGCAAAATACATCAGCTTATCGGAAGTATTTTTGGATTTAAGATATTATCAGGCAGAAAAATCTCCCTCATCGCAAGACAACTTTTTTCGGCGGTTCTCCTGCCGATCGGCTGCGTAATCAAGGAAATCCAAAATTTTTAATTTAAAATTAATCGCTCATTATTTAATCATATTCAATTCTGTAAATGCTTATTATTTTAATTATTTATTACATAAAATGAAGCTTCAAAAATATTTAAAAAAAAATTATATAACACTAATTTTTTCCTGACTTGTAAGTAGACTCAACAATGTCAGGAATTATATTATTAGCCCATTGTTAGCTAGTGAATTACACTATTTTTACAACTGTCACGAGTAACGTGACACTCAAGCTGATTAGCTAATTTTATACCTAAGTATATATAATTAAAATATACAACAACAAAAATTTGATTCCAAAGTGCACGTTATACGGCAGCAAAACAACGGCGTTGCAGCGCGTTAAACGCGCAACAATTGATACCATTAAAGGAAATCATTGCAACAGCGCTTGCAACTATTTTCGCCTAAGCGCTAGAACAAGCGCAGCAGCAACAAACAAACGCACATACACAGCGAAAGATGTGAAACAGCTAACCAGCCTAAGCGCATGTGTGTGTGCGTTTGTGTTCCGGCGGCTGGTGTCGATGCTGTTGTCAGCCTGCAAACGCGGCTAGAATATTGAAGTACACGCGTCATCATCAGCAAACGGGCACATCGCACAATTATCAAAAACAACATTTCATAAATATTAACGCGTACAACGGCGCATACATACGAACACAAACAAATATGCGACGCCACATAGTATGGCGGAAAATAAATTAAATAGCAGCAACAACAACAACAGTACAAACAATATAGCTCACACAACTGATGTGGCATCAATCAATTTTGTATGCGCGGCGCGTAAGCGATGCGTCAGGCTAAAAGCGTTGCGAATGCGTGTGTGAGCTTTAAAACACGGCGCTTGCGATTTAAAGATCAAGTTCAATGAAACGCAGACGCAGCCGTCGCTACGGCAAGCAACAGCAACAGAAACCACAAGCGTTATAAAAAAATTTAAATAAAGAAAATTAAATAAATAGCAACAATAATAAGTACTTGCGGTATGCATATGCATAACAAAGCATGAGACAGCAAAAAAACGCAAAAAATAAATAAATAGTGAAAAGAGAATACAATTAAAATAAAATACAAATTCATTTAAAAGGAAAGCGATTCCGCGGCAAAAGCACGAAAAACAGCTAGTATGCGAAAATTGTGTTAAAAATAGCAACAATAACAACAAAGTGTATAAACAATTTAAAATAACGATGACAAAATTCTGCAGCACATGATGGCTACGCGCGCTACTGTTTCGTTTTGAGTGTAGTTGCAGCAGGCAATGCAAACTAAATACGATTTACAACAAATATATATGTATGTATACATGTGTATACGTATGAGTATGTATGTGAATGTGATTTTGGACAAATAAGCGAAATGCGCAAAAAACGATATTTTTGTAAAATATCTTTTTTTCCAGACGCAAAATATGTTGTCGCCGAATCGTTGGAGAATAAGCAGAAACGCCGACACAAAAACCACAAGAATTTTCAAAAGTGTAAAACACAAAACAAAAATTTAATAAAAATAAAAATAAAATAAAATAAAATATAACTATAAAAAAATTAAAAAAGAAAATTAAAAAAATAAAATAATATAATAAGATAATATAAAATAAAATAATATCATAAAATAAAACAAATTAATACTATAAAATAAATAATTAAAAAATAATAATAGTAAAAATAAGTTATATCAAAAAATAATAAAAACAAAATATTAAAAAAAAATAATTAATAAAATAAAAATAATAATAATAATGAATAAAATAACAAACAAACAAAATTAATAAAATTTAAATTTTTTCACACGCAAAATATTTTGTCGCTGAACCGTTGGAGAATACTCGTAAGCAGAAACGCAAAACAAAAACTACAAAAATAATTAAAAAATAAAAATAAAATTAATTATAAAATATATAAAAACTAGAAAAAGAAAATTAAATAAAATAATAAAAAAAAATAACAATAAGAAAATAAAGTACAAAATGAATTACATTAAAAAAAAAATTAAATAAAAGCAAAAATAAATAAATAAAAAAATTTAATTGTTCAATAAAAAAATATATATATAAAACAAATTTATTGTACAATAAAATATTTTCAAAAAGAAAGGAACAGAAACATAAAAAAAAGACAACGGAAAAAACAGGAAATTAAAAAAAAATTTAAAAACAATTAAAATAAAAACATAAGTAATGAAGTAAAATAAAATTGAAAAATAATTAAAATAAAATTGAAAAATAATTAAAATAAAATTAAAAGAAAATAAAAAAATAATTAAAAGAAAATAAAGGTAAAAAATAAATTAAATAAAGAGAAATCAAATAAAAAACAAAAAATAATAATAAATTAAATAAATAATAAAATTCAAATTAATTAATTTTTAACACAATTAAATTAATAAATTTTTTAAATAGGAAAAATTAAGAAAAACTTTAAAAATTAAGAATAATTGAATAATATATAAAAAAAATTTTTAAATTAAAAAAGAAAAACAATGAAACAAAAATTAATTTTTAAAAAATATTGGTGACCTAAGGCTATGCACATAGGGATGTGCCAACCAAAAAAATAAAGAAAATAAGCACAAATCGGAAAGAATAAACCCTCTTCTTCCGTTCATATATAATAATATGGCTGCTTATTCTTTTTTTTCGGCGTTGCACTGTGTACTTAGTTCAAACGCAGTATTTGTAAGTCTCAAGATTCAGAAGTAATGCATCTATTGTCCATAAATCAGCCTACATTTTGTTACCAGTTATACTTGGACTAGAAATGATCTTCGAAATTTTTACCATGGGTTTGGGACAAGAGTTTCCAAACTTTTCAGTCTAAAATTCGTGGACTCATTTGAATATTCAGAGAGTATTTCTCAAGTGATTCCTCAAGCTTAATTAATTTGAAGCTTAGTATCACTTGTTCTTTAGACCTAAAAAGTATTAATGCACAGCATTCTTATTAGACTTCCGACTAATTCATGCAATAAATTTTGAACGATTTTTGTTTCCATATAAATATATCGTCTATTTAATCGATCAGTAGAGCCTAAAGAAGTTTTAATCTAGAGTCACATATACACACATATATTATTGAAAAAAAATTCGTTTTAAAAGAGAGTCTTATAGAATCGTTCAATACATATGTATGTACTTGGAGAAACCATTACAACTCGCAATTAATAAACAGAATACATAATGTACCAGCAAAGTTTTTTAAAGAAACATACAGGATAACGAAAATTAAAAAACTAAACTGGAAAATCTATAAATTTCCGTTTTTTATTGCACAAAATTAGACACATACTTGTAATATCGGTGAAAAACAGCGGTATTATAAGAAATATGTATGTAAAAATCTGTTCGAAGACTGATTTGAATTCTGGCAGCCTAAATGTAGGCAACGATGTTTTACTTTATTGGAAACAGTGAAAAAAGAGGAAGAATGTATTCAAAATACATAAAATAAATATACAAATATATAGTATATTAATAAAATATATAAAAATATATTTTTTTTAAACTACTATTATGTTTTCAAGAAAAAAAAAAGCGATTTAAACATGAATTCAGAAAATCTAAAAACTAGCATAAATCACTACTAAAAAATAATAAAGATAATAACTTTCTGTTAACATACCGTATGAAAATTTGCGTTTGATCCGATGGCGTCTCACGCAAATGATGCACATTCAACGTTTGTGGCCGCATATGGCCCGCCGTCATGAGCGCCGATGTGCTGCTGCTGCGAAAAGTGGTTGTAACTGTCATGGTGCGGTTCTTATTATTCACACTACTTGCATCTGTGCTATTTGCATAGACAGCCGGGCAAGTGCAGCGCAGTTGCACGGTCTCATCATCGTGTTGCGCCTCCTGCGCCGCCAAATCGTTCTGCTCATATTCAATGTCATCAATGGCCGCCGCGGCAGCAGCAATGTCAATGTTTTTCGCACATTTTTGCACCACCAATGTCAACTTATTTTCACCATTTGTTTTCACTTTGCCGGGCGATTTCTTGCCGCCGCCGCAGCCGCCACCAACACCATTGCCTGCCGCGCCGCCGCCAACACATTGTGGCAAATGTAATGCCTTCAAAGCGGAATTGAAAAGTTGCTCAACATTGCTGCTTATATTGTTGTAACTTTTACTATTGTTGTTGTTGTTGTGGTTGTGGTTGTTGTTTGGCGCAGTTGGGGCAACAACAACGTCACAATCACTGCTACTTTTTCCATTCAATAATTTAACTGTGGTTTTTGTTGGTGTTAGCGGCTTATTGTTGGCCAGAGCGACGCTGCAGCTGTTGCTGTTGCATGAATTGGTGGCATGTAGAGAGGCCATTATGTTTTTCAGGGGTGCGTATGTATTGTTAAATGTTGCTTGAGGCTGTTGGCCGGCTTTCCAAACACTTGTTGCAGTTGATGTGGCAAACACTACAACTGGCATTCACTTTTAATTATTTTTTGTTGCAATTAACGTAATTTAGGTTATGTTGCAGACGCTGCCGTTCGGTTAACTATATTGCCGTTGTCATTTTTTTGGTATTTCTTTAGTGAGCTGCGCGTTAAACAATTTATTTAAGGTGCAATATATTGTTTTTATTGTTGTTTTTGGTGGTGGAAAGTGTACATGGGGAACGGAATTGGTGTTGTTTATGTTGATGTTTTTATATTTTAAAAATTTTATTATTTTTTTTTTCAATTAAACATTTTTTTCGTTTGTTTTATATAAAGGTTTTTTTTTTTAATTTAAATTTTATTTAATTAATTTTTTATATAATTTTTTATTTTTATTTTAATTTTAAATTTTATTAATTTTTCATTGATTTATTGCATATATTGTCATGTTTATTTATTTTATGTGATTGTGTGTGGAAATGTTGAAAACGACGACGACGAAAATGGCATAGGAAGGAAAAAAGAAGAAAAACAAAAGAAAAACAATTAAAATAAATCAAATTAAAATTTGTTATAAATACAAAAATCAACACACACCTACACATATGTACGTTTATATAAATATATATAATACAAATTCTTGGCAAAATTTCAAACAAAAATCAGCGAAAATAATTGTAAATACACATAGAAGCGGATATAAATATTTATTGTAAACCTCGACACACACATACCATACATACACAGGTACACTTAAGTCTATTTCTAGCCCTCGTCCAGAATGACCGTAAACACGTCTAATGTGTTGTGGAGCGCAAATTAAAAATTAAATATAAATAATAATAAGAAAAAGTGTGCGTTATATGTGTCGCAATTGTGGGCGGGGCCGTCGACTTACGGCCAGCTGTGAATTTGCGACATTCCTCGCTGAAAATGCCTATAACCGGCAATCGACATAGCCACAAGCAGCAATGACGCCAATGCCAGCGAAAGGACAAAAATATACGTATTTATGTACACTTACTTATATATATACATAATATATAATAGACTTAGTAGTGATATTTTTAATGATGATTTATTTTGGAAGGCTGTGACAAACTAATATTTCCAATTAGAAAATTGTGTTGTTTTAAAAAGAACAACAAACTTTTTACTGATGCTTTTGTTTGCGTATTTTTATGTCAGAGATGAGAATTTTTTAATACATGCAAACATCGTTTTGACACTTCGCAAAGAACAAGAGAGAGATATAATTATTTAGAAGTATGAAACTGGTAAATAAATTATTAAAGATTGGTGAACTCATATTTTAAAGAAAAACTAAGTGAGTAAGTAAGTAAGTTAAAAATTATATTGAAAAGGTTTTTTCTAGAAATTGAATATGAATATTTGTATTATTTATAAAATTATTTCAATTCCTTTTTTAGTTTATTTTTATCTTTTAAATTTTATAACTTACAATATGCTTTATTAAACAACAATAGTTAAATAGCAGTTTTTTTTATAAATAATTAATTTGCATATCTATTTTATTTGTACTAAAAAACTCTTAATTTATTGTGCTCCCAATTCAATCAACTATCAATTAATTGCTATGATGATGCTATGGCAGACTTTTATAGGCACATATGCGTTTGTGTGTTAGTATGAATGTATATATTGGCGCCGAAATAGCCTAAACACTCTAGAGTAGAGATCAGAATCACAAGAGAATGTAAAAAAAAATTATAAAACATCAGAGAATTAAAAATAAATATATAAAATTTTTTAAATTAAAAAAAAATTAAAACAAACACATTAATAGAAATTACAATAAAAAACAGTTTTAAAATATATGAAAAAAAAATTTAAAAAAATTTTTAAAAAATATTAAAAAATTAAAAAAAAAATATTTAAAAAAATATATTAAAAAAATTAAAACAAAAACATTAAAAAAAAATTAAAACAAAAACGTTAAAAATAAATTAATTAAAACTAATAAGCAAAGAAATTAAAGAACAATAAATAATAATCATAAAGTAATTTTATAAACAGATATTAAAAGAAAAAAAAATTTTAATTTATAAAAAAAACATTAAAAAAGAAATATTAAGAAAAAAAATTTGACAAAACATATTAAGAAAAAAAAATTTATAAAAATTTAAAACAAAATTTAAAAAACACAAAAAAAAATGTTATATAATATTTTAAAGCTCAATCGAAAATACATATACGAAAAAGTATAGTTTCCGTATAATTCTCACAAAGTTATAACAGTTTTAGTTTAACCTTCATTATTGAAATTAATGCTTTTTAGCTCAAAAAACACGACTTCAAACTAATTTCAAAACGGATAAATTAAGAAGTTTTCAAATTAATTTACATTTTGCTTATTTTTTTTTTTTTTGTATTTTGAAAATTGAGGAAATTCTAAAATTTTTCAGACATTTATTATTACACTTATATTCAAAAAAAATTTATTATTATATATCAAATACCGATAAAGTTAATAATATAAGCGATCAACCGTTAGAAATACAAAAAAAAAAGGGTATGTGTATATGTATGATTATTTTTTCATTAAAAAATTTATTATAGCACATATATTGCATCTTGAAATATTTCACCAAACGTCTTATACTCTATTAAACAAAAACCAAAAAATAAATAAAAATTCACAAAACAAAAATTAAATAAAATTTTCAAAAATAAGAAAACAAACAAAATTAAAGAAAAATTTCAAAAATTTACACAAAACTTCATAAAACAGGCAAAATTTTACAGAAATAAATTGAATTTACAATATAACACAAGATTCTCACATTTTGTATGATTTTTCTTAGCCACTTGCTGCAAGTGGCAATGTTGAATAAGAAGAGGAAGAAGCCTTGGCTGCACAGCACCAACAAACACTTTAGCCGCCACACTTTTTCACATACAAACAATTGTTGTTGTTGCCACTGACACGAACTATTGCTGCAGAGGTATGGCAAGCAGCAATAAATTGAGAAGAAGAAGAAAAGAAACACAACAACAACACCAATAACTATAACAAACAACGCCAACTGGTTGGCTGTTAAATATAGAAATGATACAGCACAAGAAACGCGCGCGTCGGCGGCGACCGCCTGCTCCTTTACCTCCGAGTCCACACCGATTGCAAAAACAACGGCAAAACAACAAACTTTGCTACTGCGCGCGCACAAAACAGCAATGCGATAGCAATAATACAACAACAACAATCGATACAAGAGGAAACGCGTCGAGATGAACGACGTGTGTGTGTGTGTGTGTGTGTATGTAGAGGACGTGAAAGAAGAAGCAGCAGCAGCACAAGCAAGTAGCGGTAGCACAAGAGATTGGCGTCGGATTATCGCAACGATGCGCGTTCCGAATTTTTATACGCGTGTAACCGGCGAAGTCTGATGAGCGAATGAATTGCGCTAGCGAGAGTCGCCAGTGCAAAAGTCAGCCAAATACCACGACCACGAGCACAACCGCAACCACCGTCGTCAGCGCTAGTCAACCGGTGTGAATAAAATAAATTTTCATTATTATTATTGTGGTTGTTGTTGTTGCTGTTGCTGCGAGCTTGTTGCGAATATTGTGCGGCAAGTGATTGACAACAAGAGCGGACCGGTTGCTTTGTCGGTTAGTTGGCTTAGATGGTGAAGCGTTGGTTGTGCTTTTGTTGTTGTTACTTGGCCGCTTTGCGGTCAAGTCAGCTTTTGGCCGCAAACTTAGCGCGTTTGCGAAGAAGTCGTCAGCAGCACTCTTTTAACTGTCTTACTAAATGACAATAAACTGACAGGCCCAGCTGCTAACGCAATAACAAAAACAACAACAACGATTATACTAACCACAATATTATGATTACGAAGCGATCATAATTAATCGCAAATACAACTATAACCACAAAAACAATATGTAGTGTGTCATATGTTGTCGCTGTTATTATTGTTGTTGTTTGTGTCTTCTTTTGCGTTGCTGTTGTAAGGCTGAATTATGGTTTTTTTAAATGGTTTTCCTGTTTACCGTAAAAAAAACTCAAAAAACCGCAAAAAGCAGACAAAGTTGTAACCGCAAAGATGAGTAAGTGGCTAATTGCCAGTGTTGTTTTTGTTGTGCTTTATGATGTTTTCGTGTAAAGTGTCATCTTCATCATCAGTCTCATATTTTGTTTATTTGTAGATATGTAAATAAAATTAGATTTTGTATTTTTGCGCTGTTAGGCGATTGGAGCGAAAATAATATTAACGCTTTCTCCACACGCTCACTCACGCTCGACTGGCTGACGTTAATTTGTTGATTATTTGTTTTTTTTCTTTTATTTATTTATTTTTTTTTTTTTTGTATCTTTTGCATAGGCTATTTGTCATTTGTTTTGCTGCTGCCACTTTGTTTTCGTTACGATACTATTTTTTAATTTAAATGTGTTACATATATTTTGTATTAAAAAATACATTTATATATTGTGAGCTTCTTCATAGGCATTCCAGTAGAAATTTTTTCCTACAACATTTGTTCAGAATATGTAGATTATTCAAGATACATACATACAAGTATGTATATCAAATAACAGCGGAGCCAACGAAATCATAATTTTTTCTTCAACCCTCCAATTTTCTACCTTAGAAAAGAGTTCAGTGAAGAACAGGGTACTGAAAATAAGTTCGTATTTTCTGATATATATTTATAATTATATTTTATATGAAATTCTGGATTGATACAACCCTTTTTTATATTAGTTGGAAATTTTATATCCATATGTAGTTCGTCAGACGATTTTTATCATGGTAAAAGTAAATTGAACAAAAATGTTGCTGGAAATTTTTTGTTTCAAAAGGACATACGGCTACTGCATATTGCAAGCGTATTTTGGAGAGTCTACACTATCACGAACACAAGCATTTGAGTGGCTCCAAATTCATAGTGAAGTTGGTGAAGTCATCAAAACCTCATGCAAGTCATCCATGCATGTCTGTTAATGACAATAACATGGAAAAAGTTAAAGAAACAGAGTTTGAAAATCGTCGTGTTGGTATAAAAGAAGTAGGAGAAGATCTAAACATCTGTTATGGATCAACTCAACACATTTTGGTTAATGTTTTGGGTATGAAGCATCTCAAGGAAAACAAGAAACTGAAGGTCATCCCAGCCGAGGCTTATAAAAAATATATGAAACACGGTTGCCTCAGCTAAATATTTTGTGAAACTTATATTTTTCATATTTAGAAAAAAACGTATAATATAAAGAAATGTATAAATGGTATCATATAATCTTAAACTAGCCTTAGCGATATCAGATGAGTGCAATAACATTTTGAGATCAGTGCCGCATGATTGCAGTAAAAATTTGAAAACAAAAACCAAGTGATAATAAAAACGCCATACAAATAAATCTCACTGAGTTTGAAAATTAAAAGCCATTGTCAAAAGTGCTCAAGTACAAGCTAATAAAAATATTATAACAATAAAAACATATATATTTAACAGTAAAAATGATTATTAACTGACAATGAGATCACCGATGTCGGGTGGGAATTAAGTTAATAATTGGAAGTTTACGTGATTTGTTATGGTTAAATATTTTTTTAAAAACCAAAATTTACCCACATATTTTTAATATTTTTTATTTTACGTATTATTTTCAGTGTTTTATTTTAGTTTTTTGAATTTTTTATTATAAAATATTTTTTGCTTCTGTTTTTATACTTGTTGTTTTTAATTTGTATTATTTCTGTAATATTTGTTTTGTTTTTTATCTTGTTAATATTTTCCTTTTTTAATTATCTTATTTTTTTTAATATGTTTTTATAATTTAAATTTTTGCAAAAATATATATTCAAAATTTTTTATTAGGAAGGCTTGGGTTTTTAGTTGCATTGTTGTTTTAATTTAATATTTCGTTTCGCATTTACTTTTTTTTATTATTTATTTGCATATTTTTATTTTTAAAGTAAACATATTTTATTTTATTATTTCAATGTTTGTATTTTAATCTTATAAATTTTTTTTCTAGTTATTTTAATTTATTTTTAATGTCTTTAAATTATTTAAAAGAACCTATAATCAAAATTGTTTAATTTTTTAAATTGAAATTTTAATTAATGTATTCTAATATTTCGTTTTTATTTTTTATGAGTAACTTTTTTCTTTGGTATTTATTTAGACTTATTTTTTATTTTTATTATTTCTTTTAATTTTTCTTTTTATTTTTTTTATTGTAATATTTGAATTTTTTTAGTCTTTAACATTTAACACAAATTATATATATTTAAAATTTTTTATTTAATCAATAAGTTTTTAGAAATTTAATAACTATATTGGTTTGTAATTTAATAAAAAAATAGTAAACTGTTTTATTTTTTATTAATAACTTTTTTATTTTTTTTATACTTTTTATTCTTTTAAATTACAATTACAAGCATTAAAACTATCTTTATTTTATTTTTGTATTTTTTTATATTATATATATTATATTTTTTATTTTAATATTTCTTTTGATTTGTTATTTTATTATTTTGATAAAAAAAAATGTTAACCTTGTTTTTTTAGGTCTTCAGTAGTTTAAATTATTTTAGATATATGGTATGCATATATATAAAAAAAAAAAATAAAATCAATTTTTTTATAGTTAATTCGTTTAATTAATTTCAAGACTTGTACGGTTTTTTATTTTTATAATTGTTGTTTTTTTTATGAATTTGTTTTTTCTTTATTTGTATTTACTCATATTTATTTATTTATATTTTTTAATATTTCATTTACTATATAATATTTTTTTTATCCTCTTTATTCATATATTTTTTCTATACATCGTTAATATTTTTTTTAATAAATATTGGAATAATTACAATTCCTGGAAACTCAAGATTCATTCACGATTCATAACTACATGTAATTCATTTTCTTTAATTAGAAAATGTCGATGACGAAATCAACTAAATTAACTCATTCATTCAGGGCACAAAGTTCAAAGTAAATTTTTAAAATCAGAACATACACATACACATCGACATAAAAAGTTAAACGAATAGAAATCAAATTAATGTTATGAATACTAAGAACTAGTGGTGCCTTCGATAGATATTCTTTATAAACTCAAAACAATAGTCATATATTGACGAGATCAAACTGAGATCCGACGCAACAATTTTCTAAGAACGCTGTATTAGTTTTTCCGCAGTTTCGGATCACTTAAGGCTAATTTAGATTCACATGCTCTACGAAGTAGCTTTAGCTATTAGCTCTAACCTACTTATATAGTATATACTTGTAGTATATATAGTAGCTCAACTTCATTTCCAAATATGTGATAGGTTTCAAAAGCATCTGGTTTCCAACTGGGTATTCATAAATACAGTTAATCACATACATACACATTTTCATACCTATGTTTCTGTTGCTTGTGCGTCTTTGACAAATCGCCTGCAATCAATCAACACTCAAAGGCACAGCGTGTGCTCAACTCAACCGGAATTCTCTGATCTTTGTCAATTTGTTGCTATTGACTCGCTCAACAGAATATTATTTAGTGTGTTTTCTTGTTGTTGTTGTTAATATTTAAAATTTAAAATCCATGTATTAATGTCAACTAATAGCATATTTATCAGGCTAAGTGGGAGGGATCATGTACAATTAATTCCAATATCCAATTAGGTAAACAAAAGTATTTGAAGACATAAAAAAAACAGCAACAACTAACAAGTGTACAACAAGCTTTGGGTCAAGTTTAATTTCAAGGTTCAAACATATTAAATGGTAGTGTTTTTAAGATGACGTAATTAGGGCTTTATGTTAGCGGAGGATTAAGACAGCGCTTTTGTATGGAAATGTTTCGGTTATGTTTTGTAAGAAAAATCAAAAAAGCGTTGTAAACATTTAAAATAATTCTTTCAAGATTCTTATCGGATTGCAAATATGGTAGCACTCATTTGTTGTTTATCTAACAAGTCACACTCTATATTTCATCACTTAAAACCGAAATTACTTAAGCAAATAGCTAGATATATATATACATATATGTATGTGTATAAACATAAATTAAAATAGCGATGATACAATTCGATAGTTTTGCATATTCAACACATAATTTAGCATATTTATGGATAAGTTAATGAATATATATATTTTAAAATATATAAATGGCTTGTGTAGTAAACTCGTAAATAAAACTACAAACAAAACTGTTAGCTATGAGAAGACAATAAATGAACTAGGTTATTTTAACGAAAAATTAATATACAAAAAAATTTTTTTGCAGCAAAACAACAAAACAAATAGAGCGATTATGGCTAAAAGCAAATGCAAACAAAAATATTTTGCCAAAAGATTACAGCGACAAACTCGTGCGGGCCATTTAAAATATTATTTGCTAAAAATATTAATGCTAATGCCTGCTAAAATATTGGAATAAAGAGTATGAAAAAAAAATTAAAAGTAAAAAACAATTAATACATACATGTACATGGATCAGTGGTAGAGGCGAAAAGGAAGACATTGGAAAATTGAGAATGAGGAATAAAAAAATAATTCATTGATGAAAAAAAAAAAAACAATATAAAAAAAATTAATTAAAATTAAAAAACAAAAAATTAAATTTAAAAAAAAAATTAAATTAATATTAAAAAAAATTTTTTTTTAAAAATAATAAAAATTAAACTAAAATTTAAATATAAAAAAATTAAACTAAAATTTAAATATAAAAAAATTAAAAAAAAAAATTTTTTTTTAAAAAAAATTAAATTAAGAAAAACATAATAAAAATAAAAACTTAAAAAAATACTATTAAAAAATTAAAATAATTCGGAAAGTTAATTATGAAATCCAACGATATGAAATGTGTAACCTTTGAAAAGACATTTTTTATTAAAAATTTAACAAATATATATATACATATATATATTTCCAGAAAAATAGTAAACATATCATAGTATATTTTTATATTTTATTGCATGTCTTTTGAAGTTGTGTGAGTAAAAGAACCGAATTTCAAACAGCGAAATATGTATATCAGCTAATTATTGTCGTCTACTTTTAAGCGCGGAAGTAAACAACCAATGACAAAAGAGCAGCACACGTCGTAAACTATTTCTAAAATAAAAAAAAGATAATATAAAATTTCAAACAACAAAATACAATATATCAAATGCCAAAATGTTGCCTACTTTTAAGCGCGGTGGTAAAAGTTAAAGACAAAAGAGCAAAATTTGACGCAAACTATCAATAATAATAAATAAAAAGAAGTTTGAAAATTGCATATTCGAATAAACAAGATTGTGGAGTGTTGCCACCTGTTTACAAATTTCTCTCTCAAAAACGAAACGATTTTTGACGGCCATAATACCCTTCACATATACAAAAGAACTTGAGTCCGATCGTTCAATTTGTATCACAGCTGTATGATATAGTTATCCATACCAAATAATTTTTTCGGAGATTGTATTATTGCCTAAGATAATACCTCATGCCAAATTTCGCGATAACTCGTCAAATTAAAATTTTTTTTATCTAAGCGCTGCATTTCGATCGTTCAGTTTGTATGACAGCTATATGATATAGTGGGCCGATAACGGCGGTTCCAACAAATCAGCAGCTTCTTGAGGAAAAAGGAAGCTGTGCCAAATTTCAGTTTGATTGGGTACAATCTCCGATATGGTCCTTGTAAGGAAAACTTTTTTATTTGACAAGAAATTTAGACGGAACTGGGCGTGGTTCATTGCGTGAAGCCATACAAACTGACCAACCAAAATCAAAATAAACATCTTTTTATGCTCTTTCATGCTATAAGAAATGCAGCGGTGAAGGGTATTATAGCTACGGTGGAGTGGAAGTTAACATTTGTTCTTATTTCTCGTTTAGTTATTTTCAAACACTACTCAGCAACGAATTAATATGAGCTGCTTCTTAAGCGAATAATAAATTTTTTCACATTTTAAGTCACATAAATTACGCACGTTTTGAAAAAAATTTAAATCGATTTATCAAAATTTATGCCACGCGTGAAGTCAAAAACTTATAACCAATTTTATTTATTCATTTCATTAATATTTCTACCGTAATTATTTGCACGCGCCCATTTACATACATACATATATTACATACATATATGAATATGCATGTATGTATGTGCCATATGTAGAGTACGAACTATAAGTCATTTTTCAATTCGTTTCAAATTCATTATTGCGCCTAGTTACCGCTAATGTGTCAACTATTAACCCCCAACACGTAATCCGATTGTAATCCAATTGTGTGAATGGGCGACGGTTAAAGTGTGCGCGATCGAACGAGAGAGCGGACGAACGATGAGGTAATACCAATTCACACATACGCTGAACTGCTAAATAAATTAAATTAAATAAAAACACATGTGCATACACACAAACACACACATACATATGCATATTTAGCGTGTGAGCGGCGACAGCAGATATTTTTTGCACAAAATCGCAACAGGCCGCTGCGCATAAACGCAAATATATAGTATATGAATGTATGTATATATATGTGTGTGTGTTGACATATTCTAACAAAAGCTATTGACAACATAACAAAAATGGAGTTGCAAATTTCGTACAAAAGTGACAGCGGTGACGGAATCGCCTGGGTAAAATGAACGAAATATGAAAATCTATGCAACGCACTTGTGGCCGGTAGGATATACTTGTATATTGTAATACATATACTAACTATTAGAGTCACATGTGCTAACTGCTTTAATTGAGTGAGAGCTTAATACACTTGATTTAGTTCTGATTATCTTTTATTATTTTCTTGTTCTACAATTGTTATTGTTATTGTTTAAACACAACAGTTGTGTTTTTAAGATAACGCTGGTTAACAGTATTTTCTCATTTATTTTTTCTTTTTTTTTGCTGAATTGTTGAGTTTATAAAATGTATAAATATTTGTTATCACGCAGTGAAAGCTCTAATGCATTCGAGAGTGTTTACGACGATATAGTAACGAGAATGCGCATACAACAACAGCAATGTACAAATAATAAATAGATAATAGATGCTAATTATTGTTGATGTAAATGTGATAAATGAAAAAATAATTATGTTCACGTTAAGGTGGTTTAAAAGTGCAATAAAACTTTCATGAAAAAGCAGAAAATTTACTTAAAAGTTAGTTGGAATTTTCTTTTCTATTTATAAGCACATATTTTATTTATTATGCAACTTTTGATACCCTGAACAATGTATATTAAGTTTGCTACGAAAACCTTACTATTATAGCCACGAAAATTTATTTGTGAAATTATATTGACAAAATGCAGCACAAATTATTGTCCAAGTTCACGCAACAATCTCTGAACAAATTATTCAGATCGCACCAATCATATCATATAGCTGTCATGCAAACTGTTCGATCAAAATCAAGTTATTTTCTTCTATCTCTTTTACAAGGATTATTGTCCAAGGCAACGCTACGCTAATGTGAAGGGTATTATAGCTTCGGTGCAGCCAAAGTTAACTTTTTTCTTGTTTTATAACTCTTCTACTTCATTCGATTTTCTTCTCAGACTCCTTTTCAATGCATTTTTTAACCCATGTCGCATTTGATTCGCCATTTCTCTGCTCGCTATGTTTGAACTCAGTTTTCTTATAAAAAAAAAATTATTTAATATGTGAGAGTAGCGACAAGGCTGTCCAATTGAAAATCAGTACGTTCTTAAATTATTTTATTTATTGCGAACGTCTTTCTATTTGATTAAGCCAGTGCATGATTTAAACTAATTGTTTGTTCGATTCGGCGCTCTCTAAAGTTTGTCGATTGGAAATAAAATGAAATGAGCTAACAAAAGTCCAAGACTCTCATTCCCTGCAGATTTTACAAAAGCCTTTTCTTCAAATACGATGAGCTCACGTCTTTTATACCATGTTTTCTACACTCATTCTATATGTTTTATTATCACTTTCTTATAAGCTGGTTTCTATTTTTACTTTAATCTACTCATTAAAGTTTCACAATTTTACTTTCTTTAACTCGTACTCTCTCATAACTGAGCTGTTTTCTTGTTTCTCGCTTGCTCAACTTTTTCTATGTTTTTTTTGTACACCTTATCAGCCTTTCTTTTTACACAGTTCCTATCCTCTATCTACAATTTAACTTCCCTCTTCGCATTCATGCTGTTGATGCAGTTATTATACCAGTATTCAACATTTACGATATAATTTTACGGTATACTGCTGGTGGTCTTCAGTAACTACAGGATATCCATTCTAGAAAACAATCTTCACCCGTAATTTGATCATCTTTTTACCACCTTCTCATCATTTATATTTAGAAATCAACTTTCTTCTGGCACTTCGTTATCTTATATGAAATCTAAATTAATTGTTTATAATTCGGAAATATTTTTGGTATTTACTGTTTTACTAAACCTAAAAATTATTGAGTGCCCACATCGCTACTTTTTGCAGCGCTTTTCTCTTCTTCTTCTCTTAGTCCATGCATTTCATTTATTATTTCTACCATATTTTTTCTCTGCTTTCTTTTACTTCTAAGTAATTTTCACTTCTCTAGTTCGTTTACTCTCATTTGTTTGAATTGACAGAATTTTTAGACCCGCCATAGCAACTTTCTCACCATTTTCCTCCGCTCAAAATAATATAATTTGCTCTCCTTACATCGCCATATTTGTTATATTTAAGTTATTTGATTTTACGAATCTCGTGTCGTTTAGCAGCGCTTTTGGAAACTTTGACAGTTGACAGCTGACAACTAACAGCGAGCTTTAAAAGACAAACTGAACAGCACCATAAAATGTATGTATATACTTTAACGGCACACCCTCGTATATACATATTTTTTTATAATATATAAACAAATACGCAATTTCAATTGTTATGATCGATGCAAAAACAATAATGTATGTACTTGTAGGTTACCTACCCTACAAATCGTGCGTATGAGCGTTCATTGAAATTTCAATAAAACAAAAAAAAAATTAAAAGAAAATAACGCAAAATATATACATATATATGTATATAAAATATATATATAAAGTAATAGCTGATATTGTTTGCGCGATCAACAAATGAGTAAATCTACAGGCATACAAGTGTAAATATGTTTGTATCGGTGTGATAATGCTACAATGTAGAGCGTGTACAGCGTGCTTTGGTGCTCAAGCATATATAATCAACTGTGCAAATATTAAATATATACTATATATAGCGTATATGCACATATTTATATAAAACGAGCCTTCAACGCTTAGGGAGTACGGCCGGCCTCCTTCCCCTCCATAACCCTAGAAATGATTCAACTCTGCAGCCAACCACAGATATGCGAACTAAATGCCACAACAATTGCATATCTAGAAATATATATGCGCATAAATGTTTTGCGATTTCGATTTCCGCTATTCTTGTCCTCTTTTTTCCGGTCATATGTAAATAAAGAGATACTTATCTACAGCTACAGAAATTTTTTAAAAGCATAATTTTTAATAATTACTATTTATTCATTTTATGAAATATTCATTTTCATTATTATTATTTTTTAACTAAAATATTTTATTTTTTTAATAGATATGTATTTTAATATTGATAATTATTTCTTAAAATTTTTTTTTTCAATTAAAACATATTTCCCAATTTTGTTTATTCCTTTTTAAATTTGTATAATATTTTTGTTTTTAATTTATTATTTATTTTTTTTTTCACCTTTACATTTTTTAAAATTATTATTAGTTTTTTTTAACTTATATTTTTTTAACTTACTTATTTTTAGTTTTTCATTTTTTATATATCTTTTACAAATTTATTTTTATTTGCTCCATTTTTTTTCAATTTGATACTACTTTTTTATTATTCTTTGCTATTTTTAATATTGATTTTAAGCCTTTAATTTATTTTTTGTTAGTATTTATTATTTTTTTTAATTTTGGCACTACTTTTTATTATTATTTTTTTTAATATTGTTTTTAAGGTCTTAATTTATTTTATTTTTTGTTATTATTTATTATATCTATGATACTATATTTTATAATTTTGTTTATTCTTTACTTATTTTTTAATACTTTTTTTTTAGTTTTTAATTAATTATTTTTTATTTTACTTAATTTTTATTTATTATTACTTTTTTAATTTTTTATTTATTATTACTTTTTTAATTTTTTATTTTGATCATAACTTGTTCTCTTTAAATTTCAATTTAATATTTTATTCCTTTTTAGTTAGTTTGACTTTTTTAAACTTTTTGTAGTATTACAATAATTATTTTAATACTTTTCAATGTTTTGCTATCCAATGCTTTTAATATTTTTGTTAAATTTTTTTTTTTTTGGTTTTTATTTTTTTCGCTATATGTATTAATTAGTTTACCTAAACATTTTTTTAATAGTATGAATATTTTAATATTTTCCAATGTTTTATTACTTTATAAAACTATTTTTTTTAAATGTATAGAATTTAAATGGTTTTTTTTTAAATTTTATATTTAAAAATTTTTTTGTTTCAAATTTATATTTTTTTGTAATTTTTTTACTATTACATAATTTTTTTTGTATTTTGCAATTTTAATTTTTTAGTTTTTGGTTTTTGTTTTTTTATTAGTTTATGTTTCATTTCAATTTTTCTTTAATTTTTTATTTATTAGTTTGATTTTATATTTTAGTTTTTATTCCATTAGTTTTGTTGTATATTTTGTAATACTTTTTATTGTTATTTCTGCTTTATTTTTCTTTTTTAATTAAATTTTCTTTACTTTTGAAATGGATTATTCTTTTGACTTTTTTGTTCTTACAGTTTATTCAGTGTTTTATTACTATATTAAACTTTTTTTTATTTATACCTACTATTTAAATTGTATTTTAAATTGATATTATTTCTTAAATTTTTTTTATTATTATTACATTTTTTTGTTTTTTGAATTTCTTATTTTATTTTGGTTTTTGTATTTTAAAATTTTTTTTTTTTAATTAAGGTTTTATTTGATAATTTTGATGATGTTTTTTTAATATTATTTCTGTTTTATTTTCCCATTTTTAAATAAAATTGGTTATTATTTGTATTATTATTTTTTATTAATTTTATTATTTTTTTTTTTAATTTCTTCTTCTAATTATTTTTACAGTTAATTAAATGTTTTATTACTTTATTAATATTTTTATATACTTTTCCAGTTTTATAATATTTTTTAAATTTTTAAATTCATTGTTGTTTTTTTCACTTTATCCTAAATGTTAATATATTTTATTTTAGAACGTTTTTTATTTTTAGAATTTTTTATGAATAATTTTTTGAATTATATTTTACTAATATTTTTTTTTTTACTTTTAGTTTATTTTTTATAGTTTTTTTATTTCGAATTTTTATATTTTCTAAATATATATATCCTTTAGTAATTTTTTGTGTTTATGACCCGGTTATTAGAACTAGTGTTGCAGTTGTTTCATACATTTTTTTAAAATTTATTTTTTAAATTTCCTAATTAGTTGGTACTATATTTTTTCACATTATTTTTCACTTATTTATTTCATTAGTTTTACACAATATTATCTTTACTTTATTTATATTATATTTGCGTTTATTTATTTGTTTTTATTTTTTTGTATGTTACTCCTGTTACTCCGATTTATCTGCTCCAATTGCAATTTCCTCTAACGACATGCTTATCTCACATATATACCATACCATACAAGCATACATACATATATACACAGCCATGCATAATAAATATGTAAATGCTCACATAAAAAAGACTTAGATAACAGTAAACAAAAAGCAAAAATATAAAATATTGCTTACATTCATAAAAAGGCGCTAAAAAATCTGCTACTGGAAACACCGCAACTGTAAATCAGTCTTTTAACTACACAGTGTCTATTTATTAGTTTTTTAATTTTTTACAACTTTTTATTTACAAGCCACAATAACTTTAAAATTGTTAATGGTAATTTTTTTAGTAAAAAATTTTTGTTTTTGTATTTTTTAATAATTATTTCCAGTTCAAATATTTCACGACACTCAATTAGTTTCATACGACAATGTGTTAAGTATATTTTTTACTAATTTATTATTATTTCTGTTTTTGCTGCGACTTTCTACAAATTACCGTAACTGCTTCACACTATTTTGTACACTCAACTTCCATTACAATTCTGACTTTCGCCAATTTGTTTTCACACTTCATTTAACCACAAATTATTTATTATAGAAAATTTGTTTTTGCTTGAATTTCTACACGCGCCGCGCGCTACTCTCGGTAAGTATATAAAAAAAACGTGTGCGCGCTGCAGGCAGATTCGCCACTTACTGGCTGGGAATGGCAAGCCATAGCTACGACAGAACTCTTGCCAGTCGACATTCGCCAATCGGTGGCTAGGGAGCGAGTAGCTTTTTGCGCGCGTTTCACCTAAAGTAACAACAAAACCCCATTATACATATGTGTAGCAATAAAAAGCAACGTGCTAGAAATGCTCATTCAGAAAATCAGCGTATACTCACTCTCTTTGGTCACACTCAGCCCCATTCTTACCTATACCTATATATACATATTTGCTATATAAGCTCCCTTTTGCCTATTATCACATACAGAAAAGCAGCGATTCTTTTGCTTTTGCGGTACTCACTCGTAAACAAATTGAATTTGTGTGGGTCCCTTAGCAATATTTATGGATACAAAGCAAATTTGGGAAGACTAAAATTTACCTAATACATATCTACGGTTATATATATATATATTCTAAATACATATACCAAAAAAAGGCCTGAATCGATTTCGATGAAACTTATCGGAAACCTTATGGGATATTCAGAGTGTGATCTTATACAATATGTTCGCCATCTGACGAGCAGAATCGAAATTTTGATCATACAACTTGATACACTTGAATACGTAGGTACATATTTTATTTTTCAGATACGAGCCTATAGCACATTTCATTTAGACTTAATTTTTGTTCCAACGAATTTTATACAATTTGTGTATAGATATATAACTATCGGTTATATACGCAAAAATAAAATAGAAATATCCCACCAGGGAGGATCATAGTCCGATTATTACCAAAAATCGTTTTATGGTCCGAGTTGACTTTTTACTATATATTCGTAACCGAGTGGAAATTATAGACATAGATGGCGCCAATTTAAAAGTGATTTTCAAAAATGTCAATGACTCAAAAAAATCGTGACTTATGGGTCACCGAAGTCAATCTCAATGGATACAGCAGCATTATCGACAAGCTATACGGGTCTGTAAATTACCCACCTAGCTCATTTAATTTGTTTCGTTTAAGATAGTTTTTGCTAGGATATGTCAAGCCAATAGTCTATGCTAACAAAACAGTTATAAGCAACCACATATAAATCAAGATTCAGAACATTAGGGGCGAGATAACATCACATATCCTCTTATACTCGAAAGAATGGTTAAAAATACGTCCGAGAGATAGGTTGGTATTTATAAGATGCGCAGTGTCTGTGGATCTGAATTTGTATTTAAACACTGAATGCCATAAAATTCTCGAATTAATGAAGTCAAAATATGGGCTGTCTCATCAATTTTAAGAAGTTTGTAAATAAGCAACTTTAAATATTTTTCGTTTTAAAAAGGTCAAATAAGGTTTCTAGGAAAATACCAAATTTTACTTTGTATACAAATGGAAGATTTGACCGAATGTGAGATATATTTTGGAAAGAAGACGCCACTCATTTGCTCGCTAAACCAGAGCTCTGCTCTGCTTGGATAACAAAATTTCCTGTTCAACACAAGAAAGTATGTGGCTCATTTATTACTATATTAAAATGGCACAATACCTTGCGATTCTATTCCCATTTGATTATGCTGTCTTTATACCAGTTGCTTGTTCGATTCGCCATAAATATATTATATAATATAAAATAAGTATTATTTCTCTTCAATGGCTGAGTAGTACAAATTCTTTTGGCATTATGTGAGCAAATGTATTTTTTTACGACAAAAAATACCTTTTTTTTATATTGAAGCATACCTTTCACAGTGAAATAGCCATCACAACAAAACTGTTAATCGAACATGCAATACTTGATTGATTTTTCACATATTTTCTGTATACTTAGACACCAATTTTAGTTACGAATAAAAAACATTAAATTTTATGACCTGACGAGCCGAGGTGATTTAGCCATGTCCCACTATCGGTCTAGCTGTACCATATATACGCCAAACAGCCACTCAGTTTTTGAGATATCGATCTTAAATTTGGCACACGTTCTTTTCTCCACAAGAAGTTACTTATTTGTCGGAAACGCCGATATCGTACCACTATAGCATATAGTTGCCATACAAACTGAACGATCAAAGTCAAGCCCTCGTATGGAAAACTTCGTTATTCAACAAGATATCTTTACGAAATTTGGCGCAGTTTAATGTCCAAGGCAGCGGTATAATTTCCGAATTGTTCAGATCGATTCACATATAACATATAGCTGCCATACAACATGACCAATTAAAATGAGTATAACAATCTCTTTATACACTTCTTTGTATTAGAAATGCCTGTGTGAGTGGTATAGCTTTAGTGCAACCGAAGTTTACGTTTTTTCTTATTTCTTATTGATTGTATCATTTAATTTTGCAACACACTGTTATTAGCATTTAAATCTCATTGCTTTTTAATTAATTTATCGATTTTTTATTGATATTTATTGCTCATAATTAATTTAACATACGTTCAGATACACATTCATCTTTACAGATTTCTGATTTAATTGTTTTATTTGCACAAGCATTTAATAAATTTCTTTTGTGCACATGTACATACATAAATACATACATATGTATGTATGCACTTGTATATGTTTTTATGTATTGTAAATACAATTTTATTCACATATCCATTCAACAACTTCCGCCGACAATGCATCGCACAAAAATTCCTGCGAAGGTCAAGCGCTTTTGCATTACGCATGCGACGCGTCGCACAGCACAGACACACATACACACGTATGTAAGTATGTAGTTTCATATGTTTAAATGCGAAAGGCAATTGGCCGCGCTCGATATTTTCAATTGTGTTGCCATTCAACGTTAATCGAAGCAAATTAAATTGTCAAACTTGGAGCACTTGCAGTGGAAGCGGTCGTAGGCAGCCGCAGTGAATGCAATCAAAACTGGCGTGTGAAAAGAATTTTTGTTTACTTAGCTATAGAGCGCAAACAGAAATCATAAATGCACGCATTAAGTGCGAAATTGATTGTGCTGAGTTTTCGACATATTTGGCAATGCGGAAGCGCAAGTAGCAATCGCTAATGGCCAGTGCCTCTCAAACTGTGCTGAATGAAAACGCTTATTTAGTACGATGCGAAATTACTGTATACGGAACAAAGTATATTTTAGACTCGCTTTGTGTTTTGAATATTTTTAACAGGAAAAATTTATTTGTTGCGTTAGAATTTAGGAGCCGGTTTACCCAACTAATCTCATAAAGACTGTTGTTTTATGGGCGCGTTTTAGGGTATTGATAGGAACTATAGATTTCGCAAGATTTTTTGCATTTCATGCAAATTTGTGTGACCTTAAAACAATTATCGACTCTTAGCTAACAATAGTCACTACACAAGTGGAAGATCTTTTTATAGAATTCGCCAAGAAGTAAGATAAGATGTTGAGATAAGCTATATTTGGGTGTCACAGTAATCATACCCTAAAATATTTATACTTTTGCAAGATGTTGCTACAGAGTATAATACAAATAGTTTTGTTCATCTAACGATTATTTGTATCACCTAAAACTAATCGAGATAGATGTGGAGTTATGAGTTATTATATAAATGATCAGGATGATGGGACGAGTTGAAATCCGGGTGACTTTCTGTCCGTCCAGTAACTTGAGTAAAAATTGAGAAATCTTTATGAAACTTGATACATATGTTTCTTGGTACTATATCAACCAAGCTTGCTAAGAATAAGTCATTTTATCACCTCTTCAAACTCTGTGAAAATGGGTAAAATCGTATATTAACCACGCCCACTCCCCATCTAACGGTTATGTTGAAAACTACTTAAAATACGATTACTTACTGAATAAATGAGCCATAATTATTAAATTTCACAAGCAGAATGGTAAAGCGCTTTATAGAATCTGGTGTGAAAATTGGATAAGGGTCCGAAGAACGCGCGGAATTCGCGACTAGACATAAGGCAACAATTTTCTTTCATGACAACACTTGGCCACATAAGCAGAACCGGTTAAAAAACTATTTGATAAACAGCGGCTTGGGAGTTTTGCTTCACCCGCCTTATAGCCCAGATCTTGCCTCTTGTGACCTCACTGGAATGCGCTTCATATCAAAGCAGGGTATCAAAAATTGGCTTGATTCATTATTGGCAGCCAAGTCGGCGCAGTTCTTTGGCAAGGAACTTACAAATTGCCAGAAAGATGGGAAAATATATAGTAGCTTTGGATGGGCAATACTTTGAACAATACTATGGTATATGTTTTTCTTAAAAAAATATTAAAAGTTAGAAAAAACGCACAAATTTAGTTTTATACACCATAATTGGATAGCTATTAGCTTTATTTGCCAGACTTGAAGAGTAGTGAATCGAACACACAACTGGTCTAAATTAAAGGGACTGGCATAATCAAATATGGTATAATTAGAAGCACAAGCGTTTTTAGCGCTTTATTTGGCACATGCATTGAATGCAACCAGATAATTTTTTGTTGTTTTCTCAAGTTAATTATTTGCCAACGAAGCAGAGCTCAATGATTGCAAGCAGAGAAGTGACGTATCGCAGAGTGCATACTGAAAGATTTCAAAGCTTAACGACAAGCCTTTCATATTACAGCATTAAAAGAGAAAAAAGTGTTCGGAGCCACGTCAGCAAAGTAAGTACACATTTTGAGAAAAATACGTATGTAAATTATATTTCTCCAGTAGCCAAACATTAAAAAAAAGATTTAAATTTTTTGTAAACAAGGCAAAACAACGCACACAAAAGATATGCGGTATTTACACAAATTAAAACCGAGGAACTGATTAGGAAGCGCCACAATGAAAATAATATTTGCCAAAGCATAATCATCAACGACGCCGCCACCAAAAACAACAAGAACAACGGAACCACAAGCAATGTCGATAAGTGCTAAAACAGCAATCATGGGCTGGGCTGCACTGGACTGGCTGGCTGTCTGAATGGCGCCATTTCAAGTGGTGGTGAGTACAAACGCTGGAATGTCGCTTCCAGAATCACCTGCGTTGCAAACTCGCTAAACAACAATTAGCATAGTTTACATGAACGAGCGGCGATATTGTTGGCGAGCAAATAGAACACACATACGTATGTATATATTTAGGTATTTACAGTTCTACGCCTTCGTATGAAGACTGATCAATCGGGCGCGTGTGAGTCGTATATCCCGTTGGTTGTGAGTCAACCGGCGCAATTGTGATTTTATCATGGAGAACAATGAAGTAAATGTAAGATAAATAAATATAAAGCATTTGACTGCCGGTTAGCAACAAATGCAATATAGTGTTATTAATTAATTGCTAATTATTGTTGTTTTATCGATTTTGATGATTAATGCTTTCATTAGGAAGTGGTGACAGTGGAAATAACCTGGAGAATTTTGCACTTTGTTGCAGTGATTTTTGGTGAATTTATGGCATTTATTTGCATAGAGCCACAAACATGCCTACGAACATAACGGTGAATCATCTTTTATAATATTATCCTAAAAGCGTAATGCGGTGGCAGTGCTCCACGTGTATGTGTTACAAACGGAATTTTAATTATAGTACATACCGAACATAAACACATTAACACATAGCCTTTGAGTCCATATTAGATTAGATCACTCACGGTTGGCGTAAATATTTTCAATAAAGCGATACGCTTTTATACCTACATACATACATACATTTATACCAATAATGACTCCAACTCGCAACAGTTGTGTTGTTGTAGTGCCGAAACTTACCGATTTTCTGCGAAGTAATCAAACTATTTTTCTTTCACATTCCTGATCAATGACTGCATACTTTGTAAAATTTTTGTTTATGACTTTTAGTTATTTTGGTTTATTAGGAAATTCCAAAAATGTTACGCTTTATGCGCAAAAGTAATCATAATTTATAACAGTACTTAAATTATTCATCGAGTAATTATTTTTAGTTTCTGTAAGGCAGAATATCTGTTATGACAGAAGGATACTTGCATTTATTTGGCAACGCTACTGACTTCAAAAATACGGAAATTCTATCGATAATTGCTTTCGGCAGGTTACAAAATTCCCGATAATTGCATATTAACAAATCAAAAAATTATCGATAGTTGCATTTTAACAAGTCACAAAATTAAAATGAAATTGAAATTTGGCAGATCGCAAAGTTATCGATAATTGTCCTTTGGCGGTATGAAAATTATCGATAATTGTACTTTAGCAGGTCACAAAATTATCGATAGTTGCATTTTAACCGCTCCAAAAATTATCGATATTAGCCTTTTAGCAGGTCACAAAATTACCGATAATTGTATTTTGACAGTTTAGTAGCTCTTAGTCACATTATGAATCGACTTATCTATAATGCGTATTCGATTCACGGTATGTTAGAGTTCTGTTCCCCTACTAAGAAAGTTACAGGTGCTGTCTGTTAACGAGAGAAGCTGCCAACAATGAATGAAATCTACAAAACTCCACTTTTCCTAACATAAACTACTAAACGAAGATAAGCAAACTTCAAGTTTTTGACTTTTTGTCATTCTTTCACATTCTTTTTTACAATATATGTATCATAGTATAGACTCCTAAATTCGCAATATATGATATTTGACCATTAAATTAAATATGTTACCTTTTTTCTCAATAATATTCTGCTTTTTTTATAATTTCTTCTTGAGCAGCCAACTTTAAGCTGTCAAAAAGAATCCTTCATTTGCTTTATATGCCATATTATTGATACAGTTCGTACATAGTAATTTATGTATATGGTTGCTTAAGTCATGTACCAGATTGTTAAATATATATGAGGGATTTATATGGACACTTAATTTTGTCAACTTCAAGTTAAATATTTATTTTAAGAAAATTGTTCAAGAGTGGCATTGCCAAAGCAAAATTCACAGATTTTGTCAATCTTAAGATTAAATCCTCTATACTATAGTTTTATCAGTATTTTTTATTATAGGTGTGCCCCTATTTCGATTTTTTTCATATTTCGATAGGTTATACCTTAAAAATTGCATACACAAATTTTAAATCAATATTTCAAATAGTTTTTGAGTTATAAACTTCTATGTAAACACTCAGTTGGATCAGCGTAATCAGTTTATTTTTCTCGAAACAGCATTTTCAAAATTGCTTAAGTGATTACTCGGAGACAAATGGTCCGAACACGATCAAAACCGAATTTTGCCAGGCCGAAAACGACAATATCTTTTAGCAGAGAATTTGTGTACGTTTTATCCAGGAATCACTGCAGCAGTGGTGAACCTTTATTAGCGTCGTCGATGATCGCGTGTAACTTGGAAAATATTTAATATTTTTCTTCAAGCATTTTAATGTTCTGAAATGTTCTTAAGTATATCCTCAAAATTTTAAAACAATTAATATTGCTTTTTTTTTTTAATACCCAAAATTTGCCATTTTTAGGCCATATTCTTCGTAGAACTTTCAAATTTTATAGTAGAGCCCATCCCTTATCAAATAGATCTAGAAGAAACTGATTTCATCTAGGATTTTTGTTTATTCTAGAGAACAAAATTTTACAAAATAAAAAGGCAAGTGGCAACCATGAAAATGTTTGTTTCGCTTATTTTTAATAGAGCTATAAAATAATATTATTGTACGGTGTTAATGTCAGTAAGATGTTATTATTATCTTATCGTTCTATTTCTAAAATAAAATCGTTACACGCGTATTAAGGTCGCCTGCACCTATTGTTGGGGAAGACGCTCTACTGAAAATTTGGTAATGTACAATTTTGAAGCTTATGTGTAGTATGATTCAATGCCCTCTTTTTTATAATTTAGAGAAACCCTGACGTTTTAACAGTTACTTTGACATGTCATGGCAGTTTTTGTATTGTTTTTAATTTGACGTTTTAACTTTTTGATGACGCATTTCTTTAGGAGCGGCAGTAAAATCGATTGTTTGAAACGAATTTACTACAGATACAGTATAAGAGCGCTGCCACTGTGCAGATTTTGTTTTGCCCAAATTCTAATAGTTGGAAAATATATAAAGTTGCCACCTTCTTGCAAATTTCAAACCAAAAAAATGTATAATATAAAATATCACGATATAGGTCTCAAACCGAAGAAGTTTAAGAAAATGAGCAAATATATTTCAAGTAGAGTTGCCACCTTTTTATAATATAAAAAACAACAATATGACGGGTACACTGAAGAATCTTAAGATATTTCACAGTTAAATAATGTACATTTGAGTAGAGTTGCCAGCTTTTTATAAACTTAATTCAATAAAATTTACACGATTTTATTATAATGATATCAACCAAAAAGTTTAGTGAAGTCTTAAAACCGATTTTTTTATTGGGGTTGCCACATGTTAAATTTTTCAAGCAATTGAATGTGATAATAACCGTTAAAACAAAAACAAAACAAAAAAAAAACAAGTACAAAAAAGATATGTATGTGTCAAAGATTATAGATATAATTCTAAAAAATCCATAATATAAATACAATCTAAAACTTTGAAGCATCAAGCAGACTCATTTCCAAGCTTCAGTGAGTCTTTAAGCTAAGTATAATCCGTGATGTCAGAACGATTTTCATAAATACGCAGAAAACCTGTCACTTTACACCGTTAATCACACCACTTCACTGCTGTCATTATTACTAGATAAACCGTTACTTTTATTTATAACACCACTGCAAGATTGCTCTTTGTCACTTGACAGCTTTTTATCTCCAATGAATGTATTGAGAAAAGATAAATATTGGTTGACTGTTGGCGTACTTATTTCTTATTGGCGTTATTATGAAAAATGGGTACGTTAATTTAAGATAGCAAAGTATCAGTAAATAATGATATTGCTCTTATCTAAATTGGTTATCAGGTTTTATAAACATTGGCATTTTTACAGAACTTGACGTCATCTGGCTAATGGACTTACTTATCAGCTGGAAAATATGCAGAATTTGCTTCATTTTTTTTTTGGTAGTTATTTGTTGATATACTTGTATAGTCTATTTAAGGATTTCTGTTAAGATATTACCGTTAATTATTTGCACTGTTTATCAGAGTACATTTAATAGATAGGAGCTGATACCCTTATTCAGAATCGAATTGGAAAGAAGAATTGCCGACAATTGGAGTATTGAACACATTATGCCAGTTGCTGGCAGCTCTGTAAAAGAACTGTCGAAAATTACATAAATTTAGTCACTGAAAGAATTGTTTGGAAGCAATGAGCTATCTGACAGTTCTGAACGTAAACAGTTTAGACTTCAGGAAAAAGGCTATTGATTTAAAATTAGAAAAGGCATACAAAAATAATAATAATAAAAAAAAACAATAATAAAAATAAAATAATAATAATAAATATAATAATAAAAAAATAATAATAATAATAAAAAAATAATAATAATAATAAAAAATATAATAAAAATAATAAAAATAATAGTAATAAAAATAATAATAATAAAAATAAAATAATAATAAAAATAAAATTATGATAAAAATAATAATAATAGAAAAAATTATAATAATAATAATAATAAAAATAATAATAATAAATATAATAATAGAAAAAATAATAATAATTAAAAAAAAAAATAATAATAAAAAATATAATAAAAATATTAATAATAATAATTATAATAATAATAATAATAATAAAAATTACAAAAAATCTTGAACAATCGCTGAATAATCGGATCGGACGAAAAGGAGCAAATGTCGAAACATTCGCGGGGTCATTGATGAGCCTTCCCAGCTTTTTGAGATATCGTTCGGAAATGTTGTATACTTTCTTTTCTTCACTTAACTGTAGAAAGTTTCTGCCATACAAAATGATCGGTCAAACTCAGGTGCTTGTATGGAAAACCTCTTTATTTGGCAAGACATCTACACGAAATTTTGATAACATATTGTCCAAGGCAGCGGTACAATATTCGAACAATTCAGAATGAACCACTAGAGCATATATATAGCTGCCATACAAATCGATCAATCAAAATCAGATTTTTGTATGACTACTTTTCTATTTGTGAGGGGTATTGTACAAAGATTCAGTGCAAGCGAAGCGTTGCAAATAGCCCTAAAAAATTATTCAATTGATATGTTTTTTTTTTGTAACTTATCTTAAATCTTAATTAAAAGTATTTTTTCAAATTTCTATTCCCAAATGCCAAATTGAAAAATTGAAATAAATGAAAACTAAATTTTTTATCCCAAATACCGAATTGAAAATACATTTGTATTCCCAAATACCGAATTGAAAAATTTAAAACAAACTTTTAATTCCAAATTCAGAATTAAAAAATTTTAAATATATTTCTATTCCCAAATACCGAATTGAAAAATTTAAAATAAATTTTTTATCCCAAATTCCAATTAAAAAATTTAAAATATATTTCTATTCCCAAATTCCGAATTAAAAAATTTTAAATAAACTTTTAATCCCAAATTCCGAATTAAAAAATTTTAAATATATTTCTATTCCCAACTATCGAATTGAAAAATTCAAAATAAATTTTTAATCTCAAATAACGGTTTAAAAAAAAATGTAATCGGATGTTTATAATTATTTTTTGGTTTTTTTGATTTGGAATTAAATATAAAATTTTCGATTTTAAATTCCGATTTTGCAATGTTCAATATTTTCCCAACATTTTGGATTTTGGGTTAAAAGTTAGATTTTCATTGGAAATTAAAGATTTAATGCTGATTTTGAGGTTAGTAATTGAAAATTTTGTTTTTAGAACTGTTTTTTTGGTCCTGAAACCTGTAACCCTTAATGTTCGGTTTAAAGTTTTAACGTATAATGCACGAACCTGTATAAGATTTCAATTGTTGTAGTTATTCAACTAACTTACTTTCACTATAATTAGCACATGCGCTTGCCGCCAGTCACTTTGAAGTACTACTGCATTACAGGAGCTTTATATGCAAACTGACATCTTTATTATTCAGAAAGTCTTACGAATTGTAATTTTACCATTCAAATCAGTAAGCATTTATTTTTATACTATGATCCAACCAGGCACAACAATACATATATACATAAGTGCAGTGCAGTTGACAATATTGCAAGTAATCAGGAAATCGATAAATAACCATCACGTGTGTGTAGCGATAATACTTCAGTTTCAAATTATACTCTCCCCACCTGGTAACCAATAATATTGTGAAATCCTAAGTAGCGTGTTGCAAATGTTAAAATTTTGCCAATCACACAGCCTACACCAAGAACAAAAGAAGTTATCTGCACTAAACAATAAAAATAGCGTTGCATTAGCGACGTCATCAGTGTAAAAATAAGTATCAAAGCATGTCAGAGAGTAACAGTGGCGGTGGGTCATTGACCAAATTTCAGGCAACGCACAATGTTGCAGCGATTTCCCATAGACACAAACTACAAAAACTTGTGGGGTAATCATCAACAGCGTTGATGGAAAGAGCAAAACCCAAAAAAGTAAAAACGAGCCACACAACAAAAACAATAAAAATCGTTGCAACAGTGCCTCCGCCACTGTCGCAAGCTTTAACAACAATGGGCAAAACTAAAAGAAGTGTGTGTACTACATATTAAACGTAAAGAAACCAGCTTCAATACAACAAAAAAAAAAAAAATCATACAAACGCCAAGCCGACCAACAACGAGCGTTTTAGCCGCTAGCGTGTGTTGTTTTTTCCGAACTTTTTTCTGCATTTTTGTTGTAGTGTTTGTATACATTTATAACATTTGTATTTAAAATATACGTGGATTTGCTAGCTGGGCTCTTTGTGACCCGTCTGTTGGTCGTTGCTATTGGATCAGTTAGGTTGGCTGTTTGCTAACGCTTCAGTGTGTGTGATTTTGTTGTTACGAATGCTTTGCTCGCTGCTAGAGCTGATGGCATTACGTCATTCACAGAAATAAACCAGCACACTGTAGAGCGCGTAGGCACGCACAAGAGCAGTATATAAAAAGCAGAGAGTAGCGCCTCGGCACCGGTATGTTAGACACAGTACCAGCTAGCAGTGCTACGGCATTTAGTGTAAGCGTTGAGTTGCGTAGGTTCGAAGTTGTCGTCAATTCCTAAAGCGGTTACGCTCTAAAGCATTAGCGCTTGTATGGACTCAGCTAGAGCACAGCTTTGCATTTCATTCATAATCATTTTTAATGATTCTAACACGTTTATGATTTATATGCGAAAAATAAACAGAAGGAAGTATATAATATACTATGCTATGTATGTAAAGAACAATTTTTGACACCTACCTGAAGAATAATTTGACCATTTTCATTTTTGCGTGCGGCACCACAGTAAATACACGCCAATTATTCAATCGTTACAGCTCTGTAATTGTAATGGGGTAAAGTAAAGTTGGCAGCTTGTTATTTCCAACTTTCACATGTATGCTAATGCTGGTAAATGTAATTCCTTGTTAGTTGTTCCAACAATGACATTGCAAATCCACATAAATGCACTTGGACGTTGCAACCGCAGCTATATTTGTCACAAACGCTAAAATACTATATGCACATTTTACCTTGTCGCACAGCATTCGAGAATGCATTTGCTTTTCCTGCTTTGCACTAATTGATTACTATATTGTTGTTGTTGCAGCAACAACCAGCACTATTTCTGTTTGCTACTGCATAAGTATTTTTTTGGGTCGGCTTTAGAATAACGTCCCACGCTTTCGTGGATAAAATGGGTATGGGCGGATAGAGGAGATCCTCCAGATCAAGAATATATATAGATATAGCCGCGGGAAACTTATAGTTTTCAAGATATTTACGTTTAAAGTTGAAAATTTCAACTATTTGAAGTACTTATTTTTGCGATTTAAAATGAATTATACACTTATATTTTTCACTTTTATATCCACTAACACTTGACTAATTCGTTTTTACAAATTTTTTTTATATTAGATGCTGCAAAAATAGCTTTATTTCAATATTTAAATCATTCTTCAATTTTATTAATTTTGACAATAACGAAATGGTTGTGAATGTCAAAACATCAGTGTTGCCATACTAATATATTTTGTAAACGAAGAAAAATAAAATAAACACAGAGATTGTGCCCTACATACAGGAAACAACGCAAAAAGAATTTCTGCGCGTAAAAACTTTGGTACACCCCGGTGTTGGATCGACCAGGGTTATTTTTTTGAAGCGCGGCCGAAGGCCGCCAACGCAAAAAGGAGTTCTGCGCAAAAAAACCTTGATACACCCCGGTGTTGGACCGACCAGGGTTATTTTTTTGAAGCGCGGCCGAAGGCCGCCAACGCAAAAAGGAGTTCTGCGCAAAAAAACCTTGATACACCCCGGTGTTGGACCGACCAGGGTTATTTTTTTGAAGCGCGGCCGAAGGCCGCCAACGCAAAAAGGAGTTCTGTGCAAAAAACCTTGATACACCCCGGTGTTGGACCGACCAGGGTTATTTTTTGAAGCGCGGCCGAAGGCCGCCAACGCAAAGAAGTTCTGCACGAAAAATATTTGATACACCCCGGTTTTGGACCGACCAGGGTTTATTTTTTGAAGCGCGGCCGAAGGCCGCCAACGCAAAAAGAGTTCTACAGAAAAAAGGATTATTGTCATAGAGGGTATAACATAATACTTAACATCAATGCTTTGTTATAGTTTATTTCTCTAGGTTTTGGATTCCTGCATTTGGGGTATTATCTGTTTTAATTTCTTTCAGTTCAATTACAAAAGATGTCGATAAGGTAACACTAGTTATTTGAAATTTTGCAACCCTTTTGTTATTGTCAGAATTAATAGAATTTAACAATAATTTAATTATTAAATTAAACTATTTTTGCACTATATAATGTAAAAAACATGTGTACAAACGAATTAGTGAAGTGTTAGTGGATATAAAAGTGGAAAATATAAGTGTATAACTCATTCGAAATGGGAAAAATGCGTACTTTAAATAGTCAAAATTTTGAACTTTAAACCCAAATATCTCGAAAACTATAAGTTTCCCGCGGCTATATCTATATATATTCTTGATCTGGAGGATCTCCTCTATCCGACCATACTCATTTTATCCCCGAAAGCGTGGGACGTTATACTAAAGTTTTCCCATTTTTTTTTTTGTCTTACAATTACTCGTTCAAAAAGGTATGATTCATCGCACCTGAAACGTTGATGCGGGATGCGCGGCGTTTAGTTACAACGAGTATAGACAGTATCTATTAGACACACCGTGGACGGACCGACAGACGAACGCATATAGCCGTGTACACACAAAAACAAACATACATACATATGTATGCAGATAACACTCACACGACGCTGTTGAACATATAGCGCCAGCGATCGCTATCCGAATTTCACTTAAAAGTATTACGAATACATATGACGTTTATGAAATTATTAAATGGCTTGTTTTGTAAATATTAATTAACTTTATTGCTGTTTTTGTTTGTGCAGTTTTTAACGGAAATATTTTTCTATTGATGCAGAATCACACACAAAAAAAACGAAAAACACTCGACAGACGAAACAAATTGTGCAGCAACAATGAGAAAGCGAAAGCAAAATAAATTTACAATGTTGCCAGAAGAGTGCGCTGTGGAAAAGTTGAGAAAGTGTGGCGGCGCTGATACGAAAATTTAACGCCGGTAAATCGTGCTGCTTGACAAATTTTTTAGTAGAGAAAACATACATTATTTTGGAAGAAGTTTAAAAAGTAACCCAAATTCGGGGATATAATCTGTATGGGCGGATAAGTTAAAGAATATTTTTATATATATAGCCACGACAACTTTTCGTTTAAAATGTAAAAATTCAGCAATGTAAATTATGCAAGTTTTTTCGATTTTTAATATAATTTAATCCCAGCTTATTATTTGATGAAACATCGTGCAGTTTTGGACTCCGCCATATTGAATTTTGCGAGAAGTCTTGCAGAGAACTCCAAAAGGGTGTCGTTGGTTACCCAAAGCATATTTGGTCTAAGGCTGGAAGTTGTGAGATATTTTAACCATATGTAAAAGAAAACAAAAAGTTTTTGTTCACTCCCAGGTGAATGGCAGCCAAAAAACTTTCTTAACTTATGACAACTTCTACACATGGCCTCATTTTCCAATCCATTATTCGATGATTACCTGATAAATATACTTATATGTCCATGTATCTAAAAAGTCGCGTAATTTCAAGTCGATGGATCCATCCAACGATTCTTACAAATTCGCTCATATCTCCGAAACTATTGGTCGGCTCTTCTTTGAACTTTCAGAGAAAATTCTCAAACAAAAGTACATTTGATATTCCAATTTCCTGAATATATACATATGTATAAGAGCTTGAATGTTTCAAAAGATTTGACTTGACACAGCTTAAAAAAGCAACAACGGTATTTTATAGGGATTTAAATTTAAAAATTTTAATATTATTATTTGGTTGAAGAGTTTTTTTCCTCAAGAAATAAATTTTGAAATAATATATTTATTTAAAAATGGGAGAGAAAAAATAAATTTTTCAATAAATATTTGTGTAATAATAAAATTATTAAAAAAAAAAACCGAAAAAGAAAATAATAAATTTTTCTTTAAAAAATATCTTTCAGCGCATTTGATAAGCTTCTTGCATAATGAAACTTTTTCTAATTTCTGAACCTTTTATAAATGTCAACATTTCCTACAGATGTCGCCATAAACTTTAAAATTTAAACACACTCCTACTGGCAACCATGCACAAGCCAAGCAAACTGTTTCTGATTTATTATGAAAAGCAAGCACTCAAACTGTGCAGTGCATTCAAAACTGACAATATTTATTTATTGTTTATTGTGGAGCACTCTTTGTTACTTTTTTTTTTGCATGGAAACATTTTTTGCACACATCCCGCTGGAAGTGAACATACACATCATAAATTTACCTGTTCTCATGTGCAATCAAAGTGTGAAAAATTATGCAGTTCCATAAGCAATCCCCGAAGGATGCTGCAATTAGCTAAATTAGTTGGTGAGCGAGTGCTAGTTGTGCAATGGCACTTTGAACGTCGCACACCTGCCGAACACAAGCACTCAATTTACAACGTTATCATTGGGGAATGCGCTAAAAAGCTAATCTAGCTGATTTATGCACATATTCGAAGCTAAAAGGTGACGCTTGCACACAGTTGGTTGATTGTGCATAAAGCTGCGGCGCATTGGGTGTGCGGCGGTGAACACATTTACCATAATTTCTGTATTGAAAATTGAAAAAGAGAAGGTGCATCAGCAAAACAATCAAGAAATTTAAACAAAGTGTCAGTTGTGACAGCTTACGGCGTCAGTGACTTTAGTTGCACACTGAGTGGCCTAACGCTTGCGACTCTACTCTAGGGTTTAATGCATGCACATACATACATACATGTACGCATAACGGTGTAGTATGTAATTGCACTTGTTTCGGTAAGTGGTTGCATTTCCTCTTCGACGATTTTATTGTCATTTTCGCAATTTCTTAATTACAGTTGTGAATTGCTTAACGAACAGCTCGTGCTACATGCACATACACATATGCGGATGTATGTACATATTTGGGTGTGCTGTAGGTGACAATGCATTGAAAGCTTTTAGAATGGGCGCGGCTTATAATGACAGTAATGTGAAGTGTTGGAAATTTCCTTAATGGCAATTAACATGGAAATGGTGATGCTTTTTGGGAATGGAGCTTATTTTTAATTTTTTTATGCATTTGCTTTGAGAGTGAATCCCTTGGCTTGATTTGATATAAAAATTGAGGTTATTATTTGTAATCAAACTGGATAAATAACTTTTAAATTTTTTACAGAACTCTTTTTTATATGGAAAACATACGTCAACAATGAGTTCCAAGGATTTTCAATTGACAATCCTTGGCTGGATAAAAATCCGGGTTTGCTCCGATTACGTAGACCCGACTGTCGTGGAAACAACCTACTTTCTTGTGTTTGCTTTTGGCTCGCCAACGCTATTAATCAACCAAGAAGCGTGTGTGGGTATAAGGACCTATTCCTGTCATGTTGTGTTAAAGAATACTTCCAACAAAAATAGACCAGAATGGGTTATGTTGTTGTTGTTGTTGTTATAACGATTATCTAATCCCCGTTTGGGTGATAAATTCTAGATTCGTTGTCGTCGAGGTCATCTAACGGAAGGCCCAGGAAACGAGCTGTTTCGACGGGGTCGGACCATAGGGAAAGGGGTGTTAGATGAGTGGGGTTTGTAGGGCATGCAAAGAGGTGGTTAGTGTCATGCGGAGACTCATTGCATGCAGGACATGTGTTTAGTATGTCGGGGTCTATTCTGGATAGGTAGGAGTTTAACCTGCTACAGTATCCAGAACGAAGTTGCGCGAGGGTTACTCTAGATTCGCGAGGCAACTCGAGCTCTGTGTCTGCAATGGGTGGTGGTTTGACTCGTATTACGCCATTCACTGAAAGGGAGTCGGTGAAGGTGTTAATGGCTCCACTGTGAATGGCGGTCAGTGCTTGTCTGAAGTTAGTTGCGTCCGAAGTCTGGTCGACGTGCTGTCTGATGTCGTCGACGTAGTCAAGGAAGGACCTCTTGATGTTCCTAGGAGGCTGCTCCGCTGCAAGCAGGCGTCTGCAGGGGTGGTTTCTGCGAAAACATCCCAGCAGAAACTGCTTGGAGAGGAGCTCATTATGTTCCTTAACCGGAAGCATACGGGCCTCACTGTGTAGGTGTTCGATTGGGGACATCAAGAGGCACCCCGTGATAGTCCGGAGTGCAGTGTTCTGACAAGTCTGGAGCTTCTTATTCTGCGTGTCACTACATCCAGGCGACCATATTGCGGCTGCATAATTGAGGACCGGCCGGCCGATTGCCTTGTATGTTGCCAACAACGTTTCTTTGTCCTTTCCCCATGAGCTGCCGGCAAGCGACTTGAGGATTTTGTTGCGGCTCTGTACTTTGGCAGTTATCGCGGTCGTGTGAGGAGTGAAAGAGCACAGACTGTCCAAAGTGACGCCTAAAATTTTAGGGTTATTTACTGTCGGAATTTTTGTGCCATCGACTGAAATGTTCAGGTCCAGTCTGTACTCCTTCGTCCAATTGGTGAAGATGGTCGCTGTGGATTTAGTGGGGGAGAGTGTTAAGTTCCTTGCAGAAAAGAAGCGAGAAAGATCGGAGAGGTAGCCGTTTACTTTTGAACACATGCCATCGATTCCATTGCCCGACGTCAATATCGTACAGTCATCTGCGTACGAGGTCATTGAAATTCCCGCTGGTGGCTGGGGGAGTTTCGAAATGTAGAAATTAAACAGTAGCGGGGAGAGGACACCGCCCTGCGGAACCCCCTGTTTAATTTTTCTGAGTTTGGAGTTTTGACCTCGAAATAGTACGGATGAGTGTCGACCGCTCAGGTAGTTCATGGTCCACCGCTTCAACCCTGGAGGGAGCGTTGATTGTTCCAGGTCCTCAAGTAGCGTTGCGTGATTGACTGTGTCAAAAGCTTTTGACAAGTCCAACGCTACGAGGATCGTCCTCTCGCAGGGTGGCTTCTGGTTCAGGCCATGAACTATCTGGGCGTTTATGACGCTAAGTGCTGTGGTGGTACTGTGCACTTTACGGAAACCATGCTGATGGTCTGCTAGGCCAGAATGGGTTATCAGGTCTGGTTGGCACTACAACCGGGTTTTGGTCTTGACCGCGTCCATAAGCATTTGCCAGTCGTCTCTGCATTGCTCATGACCACGCGTAGTGGACCAAAAATTCTTCGAAGAACTTTCCCTCGAAAGCTCCTAAAGAATGCTCTTCGCTGTTTGTCTTCGTCGGAGCTTCCGTGTCATTCAGCGAGTATCAGTGAATTATAGAATATTAGTTTGGTTTTGTCAGAGAAAGTCCTATTTTTCAATTGCCTGCTGAGCCATGATAACACCTGTTGACAAAATTGATTCTCCGATTAATTTCGGACGAAGTTTTCACTGTCAACAGTGATTTGGTCTCCTAATCGTTGTGACGCAGGAGGTATTTCTTCTTGTTGTTGTTGTTGTAACGGTTACCTACTTACGGTTACTTCTTCTTGTCCTTGTTGACGCTTGATAAGACCAGAATGGGTTATAGCCTTAAAAAGTATATTGAAAAGCTATTGGATCGAAATGTGTTGATCGGTGAAAGAGTATGAATTTTATGGTTTAATTCCTCCTGCGAAATCTATCACAATTTCTAGCAATCCAGGAATGGAACATCTAACGGTTTATTAATAGGTATAGGGGTCATGCGAAAGGGTTTCACATGGAGAAAAGAACGAATTAGCTAGAGTCAAGAGCCTGGAACTTATAACCATATCGTTATAACTGGAAATAATACAAACCGAATCAAATCGGATTAGATCGCCGTGGAATTTGGTGGAATGCTGTGGAGTTGACAGTCCCTGGCCGAACAAGAATTCGGGTCCGCTCCGGTTAAATAGACCCTAATGTCGTGGAACAGCTGGTAATCTTTCTCAGCTTGTTTTCTGAACATTACTAAACCCTTATTCAGATGCGATGACAGCTCTCTGCCGTTAAAGACGTTAAAACATAAGCAGAGCTTTGTATCATAAGTTCTCTATAAGCTAAACTCATGTCTACAATTCTTCTACATGATGTTTGGTTAAGCTTCTCCTTCTATTTATGGCGTCTGTCTTGATGTCATCATGTAAGTGGTTGGTTGTAAAACACATACAAGAACCGTGTTTTATGAGAATCTGCTTCAAATCAGAAATGTGACATTATATGCTCAGAACCGGGTCCACTTTGAAGAAAATCGTTTTTTTTTTTGTTACTTTAAACTTGGCATTGGTAATAATGGAGCTCTCGATTCTCCAAGCTTGAATCAATCCATTTTGGTTAGACAGTTGATAATAACGCTCGGAAAAAGGATCAACTCACCATGGACTCTTTCAAAAGGCCATGTGAGATGGAGTTAAATTAGCTCTCACATTTTTGTGATTGCGTTCAACCTTAGCTATTTCATTCTGTTGCAAACAAGCTTTTCAACTCATTCCGTTGTTGCGGTCGCTTCTCTTCGCATGGTATCAGCTTTATTTGGCTTGGTTGAAGTCAAAAAAAGGACTGATTAGCTTTTTTGAAGTAGAGTAAACTCCAGGTAAGCGCTGCTCATCTCACCTAATAATAATTATTTCTCATTCGTTTCAGCAAGCCCAATTAGTGATATATTCGTGCGTGAAATGACCATTCACATAATCAACAAAACCGTTAGACTAACTGTAAAGACTGCTTAGACTTCATACCATAGCGTGGTTTATACGCTGCGTTACCAACTTAGCTCACAGCACTTGCGGTCAGCCATTAAATAACGGTCTCCAGCGCCTCGACGGTCGTTTTGGTCGCAGTGGTCAGCAACAATATTAAATTAAGAACATGAAAGTGAAATTCTCAAGTACCGTAGCAAGTACTCAACATTGACCAACAGCACTTTCTTGCCATTATTTAGATGTGGATGATTGTTGTTATTATTCGTAAGCGGACTGAAGAAGCTCTAAGCGCACAAAGAACCTCAAAAAGGACAGTCAACAATCAGCAAAGCGCGTAACTTTTAAACCGTTATGTATACAACGGACACAAAGGCACGCTGAGCAACACGTTGTATGAGTAACTTCAACTGTGCGCTGACCGCTGGCCAACGTTAACCACTTGCAACATGCACTTGCGTCAAAGAAAAAAATGATTTTCATTGTGGCAAACATCAAAAAAGCGTTTGCACTGAATTAATGTAATTTACTGCAGTTGTTGTTATTTTTGTTGTTGTTGTAATTTTTGTTGTTGTAGTTTCTTGCTTGTTTTTGTAATTTTTGTTTATTTTTATTTTTTTATTTTCGTCTTCGCAATTTTGTTTGTTTTTGTAATTTTTTGTTGTTGTAATTTTTGTTATTGTTGTAACTTTTATATAGTTGTTGTGCTTTATATGTTATCCTATAAACACTCATCGCCTACAACTACACAGCTGTTGCGGGTGTGGCGGCATCTAACGGCTGTTTGTACGAAATACTTGCAGCTAACGGTACACCATGTGGCAGTCACCCTTCGCTTGCAGGGTTATGACTTGTTTTATGTATCGTTAGGTTGCAAATTGAATTACTCAAGTATATTTATTATTTATTTCGTTTTGATTGTTGTTTGTTAGCTGTTTAGCCGATGTTACCCCCGCAGGCATGCCACAGGCATGCAACAGCTATACACATTGCCATGTCTGGTTGGGTGGGAAATCAGTGTCTGTTTTTAATTCTCTTGTGGTTTCGGCACAAACTTTACATTGTTTTTGTTGCTGTTTTCGTTGTTGTAGTCAAGGGTGCGTTGCATGCGTTGTTGTTTTTGGATTTTTGGTTTTTTTTCCCTTGACTGTTGCACCCATATGCTTTATGTCCAATTAAATTTTAAGCATCGCTGATTTAATGCGTTCACTAACAGCCCAGAACCTTATCCATAGAGTCAGCTCAAACCGGCTCTTGCGATCATCTCTCATCTGCTTCCCAGCACCCAAAGTGCTCGTCGTTTGTTTACTATCTGTTAGCTTTGCGCGTTGATTTGATTTAAAATTATGAAATTATGCAAAATCAGTGAAGCTGCAGCACTGAAGAGCGGCGTCCGTCAAGTCTCTATCGTGTGTTTCGGCCGTCTGCGGCTGATGGGTGTCGAAGTTGAGTAAGAATTTTGGTTGCGTGATGCTAACAAAAAGGTTGTGGCAATAATAAAATCTAAAATTTGCTTTGATTTGATTTGGATTTTCTTGCATTCCTCTTTGCGCACTAAAAGCGATGCTTGACTGATTCTCACTCATGGGGAAAATATAAGTTTATGAGGTGTTAAATGTATGAATCGCACATACATATATGAGGAAGGGTAGCAAAGTAGTGTGAGGTAAAAGGTTGTTGGTGTAGAAATATAATAAATATATTGGGATGCCAGGTAGGTCGCCTACGCGCGGTGCATCCTGGATCACGCTAAATAACCGTTGGTCTTTACGGCCTGTAAAAACTTCTAACAGACCTTTGACCTCGAATATGATTGTAACTTGGGTGGTGGGTACGGTATTCCGTAACCTAAGTATGCGGCGATGACACCCCTTTAAAAATCGTGCCACTCCTCAGATGACGCTCCTCTTTCGTCATCATTAAGTTGATGTGTTAGGTGTTGGTCAAGAGGACTCCATCTTTTGTCTCATAAACGCGTGCGTCAATCTTCTTCTTGGCCTTTGCACAGAGGCAACCTGAGGACCTTGAAAGACCATTACCTTCCAGGAGTTGGATCGTGGCTTTGAATGGGGCTCTACCAAATATAAATAACGTTAAAACAAAATTAACGAAACGTACGTGGGTAGATGTGGATCGGAATCGAGCTCGAAATCGAACAGTGCCCTTGGTGGGCCAGCACATGAGTCGTAGGAATCATCCACCACGAAAGCCAGCGAAAAAATGCCCTTTTAAAAGCGCGGTTACTGCCAGCAAAGATTGCTAAGCCAGTGAGCAGAAGCCAGCCGACTGGAAATTTAGATATGACTGAGGTGTGCGGCGGAATCGCCAGCACGAACAGAGGAGCCTCTGTTAGGTTCACAAGGGTTTGGAAACCTCAAGTAAAATTAAAAACAGCCACACTACGGTGTACCCTCAAAGCTATTTAAGGAGTGCGTGACCTCATTAGCAATAACATCGAGCTTCTTACTTATTATATGGTACATGTTTGTGGTCCTCTTGCGCTCTTGCGCTCTAGCGCTGGACCTATGGATCTCTCGTGAACTCGGTAAACACGCCTTCGGCATACTTACCACTACGGGGTTGGAATTGATATTAACTGCCTTAACAAATTTGTGGTAATCTTAAAACATTCTGTCGATCTCTGAGAATCTGGTGATAAATTTAGGAGTTTTTGGATATCACAAAGACTAATATACACAGTGAAGTCCAGCGCTACCTTTGCCGCGAGGATCAACTCTGCGACCTATAACAAATATTATTTTAGACGATTGAAAGTTCTTTTTCAAGCGAGAGGTCATATCAGTAGCGGTAAGTCTGAAACTTCGTCGGATTCGCAAATGAAATTGGCATCAGTAGTCTTAGACGTTACCCTTGAAGAATTGCCAATATTAGATAACACTTTTTGTTTTTATACTTTATGATAGTCGAGTTTCGAACCTTAGATCACACATTTGTTAGTTTGGCGCTCAACCCACTCGTTTAAAGAGGTCGTTGGGTCAAATAGTAATTTTTTAACTTTATTTATAGGTGTAAGCTTAATAGAAACGTATCCTAGCTTTATTAAAATTGGGTATCTGTATTGAATTAAAGCTATGTGGTTAGGCCTACATATATCTGGTTTAAGGTGATGAGGTATAGTAGAATTTTGAGAGAGAGAGGAGCAGAAGAGACTCACAAAAGAGTTTCAGAAGGGTAATAGATCTGTTTTAGACCTCAAAGATATTATATGATATAGGATAATACAATATAGCACCAAAATATTACTATTTTTAAGCCGTGCCTGAAAGAACAGGAAGTCGGTTATAAATTCGATATATTGAAGATAAAAGTAGATTAAAATGTCGGTGATAGCGATTTCCGCTTTCTGGATACGCCTGTATGGCTGAAAAATCGTATCTTTGATCTGAGTTTCATTAACTACCTGAGGGACTTTAAAAGAAAACTCCATTAAACTGCATTCGAATACCCTTTTACCCATTTGCTGCGACCTTCGATCACAATCTCCGTTGACAAGCACAAACATTACTACCTTTGTCGCCACATTAACACTTATACACAACAACTCGTGAGGCAGTCTACTAAGCGAAACGCTCCAAACCCTGCAACGGACAACTTAATAAGTACGGTAAATAGTTGAAACTCGGTGTTGATAGACCGCAGCAACACACAGCGAGGAGAAGGAGGGGGAGGCTGTGTAAAAAACGTAGCGGCGTGCTAGTAATGTCTAAATTGAGTAGCGCATCACCGCAACGGAGCGGTGCGGTCACACGCTGGGGCATAGGTCGCGTGCAAACTTACGCATGTACGAGCATACGTTCGAAGAACGCGCCACGTGACCAGCGAGCGACATGAAATTCGCGTACGATCAACCCACTTTAAATTCAAATCTAATCAAATTGATTTGCGCGGCGGGTGGGGGAGGTGAGAGCGTATGGGATGGGGGCGATTGTTGTTGCTAATGTGGCTACATGGTGCTGGGGCTACTTGAACGCCCACACAGCGGCGAACTGACGGCAGATAAGCAACAGTCATTAAAAATAACGGTATCAGCATTTCGACTGCTCGAACGTTTTTTGACACTTTGTGGCAGGGAGGTGGTAGGCTTTGTTTAACGGTTTGCTGAACTGTTGTGACAACAGTGTTGTGGCACAAACACAAGCAAGTATATGTGTATTGTGTGTATACTTGTATATAATTCAATGAAATTATGGAAAAGACTTTTGCAAATGTAAATAAAATCAATGTGGCACGCATGAGAGGCAATTGAGAGCTTGCAACACTTGTATACTAAGTCAATACTTGCCATAGAGCGCGCGGCCCTTCTGTAGGTGGAGTGATGATGGTTGGTAATTTGATTTGAAAAACGTGTGACACGCTGCTGTGACGCTTGGCTAAGGACGCGCACACATACAAATATGCAAATATATATACAAAGATACAAATATATATACAAAGATACAAATATACATACATACAAACATATGTTGCTTGTATACGAGATCAGCACTAAGTGCGAGCGGCTGCTGTTCGCCAAAGATGTTGCTGTTGCCTGCCTGATTGCCTACCTTCGTGCAACACGCTGTCCATGGACACGTTTCTGCCTAATGGAGTTGCTCGAGTGGCGTGCAATGCAAATTAAATTAAATTGAATTAAAATAAAATAAATGTAACATTTTATTAAGGCCATTAACGTGCATTAGCAATGCTCACACACACATACCCAAACATAAATACATACATACACATATATATATATGGGTCTATGTATATGAAGAAGCTGGCACTTAAGCACGCTTATAAAGCTGCAACACTTACGCTTCTTTTGTGCTGCCACACACTAAAAGGGTTCACCAATAGCGAAAGCAAAAGAAAAAGGTAAGAAGCAGCAATAGTCGTGGCGGCGCGAGGGCGGAATGAAAAATTAAATTAGGTGCTAGAGCACTTAACGGCGCGCTGCAAGTGTTGCATGCTGATGAAGTTGGCGTTAGAGCGCCGCAAGTGTAATACTAATGCGAACGCACACATATACAAATATATATAAAAAAAAGTAAGTTGAAGGATTTTTAGTAAAAAAAAATCGGTAACTAAGAAAAAGCAAAAAAAAATGTTACACCTTCGCACTTCTTTGCACAAAGCGCGCGCGTTCGTCCATACGACAAATTGCTGGACGGCCTAGCGCATGGACTGTTTGGTACAACTTAGCGGAGCGCGGAAGCAACTTCCCTTCGGTATAACTGTATATGTACAAGTATCCACTTTTGACGCCACGCCACACCGCGCGCACAAGTGATGCGCGCGCTCGACAAGTGACAGCAGTTGGCGACGCGTTGTAACTGTAGGTGGTCGCCGCGCGCACCTGCAATGGTAAGCTAAAGCGCAGCTACATACGCGCGCGTTTAGTGGTTGGTGGGCACAAGGCATGAGGTACGCAATTAAAATGTCCTCGCTTCGTAGCCAAGCAATCAAGAGGCCATGAAAACTCTACACTTCTTATTTGCTGTTGTTGACTAACGCCTCACTGCCGATTACTGCCTGCTGACAACTACGGTTGCAACTTGAGTTTTGTGGTTTTCGAGCTGTAATTTCGATTTCGGTGCGATTGCTGTAAATTAACGCCCAGACGCATTGAGCGCGCTGGGTAAGGGTTATTACGCGCGTAAGAAGTCTGAGCGAGTTAGATATTTTTGTAATAAAGCGCAGTTGCTCTAGCAGGCTAAAGAGTGCTGGCGCGCAGTGAGCGTAAATGCTGAACAATTTTTGAAGCACTCAAGGACACTTGAGGCATACACGCCTCAACGCAGATGCCGAGGTGCTCGCAAAGGCGCTGTGGCGGTGGGACGCCTAGGAGGCGGTAGCGCGGCAAGGGTACATAGTACAATTGTTGCGTTGAAGGGGGTTGTAGATGAAAAGTTACTTTGAAACATTAGAAAAAATAAAATAAATAAAAATACAAAAGCAACAATAAACACGTAATACCAAGTAGACGTCTTACCATAACGCGCGCTGTATATCAACGTTGCCACCGCGCGCGCGTTAAGCGTAAAGCAATTGCAACACTTGTGTCGCGGCAAATCACAAAAAAAAAATATATACTATATGTGTATAAAACAAAATAAATATAACAAAGTTGCAACGCGCAGAACTTCAAGGAAAGCACAGCACTTTGTAGTGTAGCCGCGTCGAAATTCAACGGAGTGAGTTTAAAAAATTCGAAACTCTTTAATTTGTATGTAGAGCGCTATGTGGCAGTAAGGTCGTTTGCCGTCACCCTCAACGCGCTGCTGTAGCAAACTTGCAACATGAGCCAGCGCAAATAGTAGTTTGTGCAAATACAATTTTAAAGTGCTTCGCTCACATCAAACAAAATGGAGTGAGAAGTAGTAGAGTAAATAAAAATACCAAAAAAAAAAAAAAGAAAAGCCGGCGGTATCCGTTACCCAACGCACAGTTTGCAGAACAAAATATTATAAAAACAAAAAACCAGAAAAAAACTTAAGCTTCTGTAGCACCGAAGTAATAATATCCTTCAAATATAAAAAGTTTTCCAAAGAAGGCCTTTTATTTTAATGGGTCTAAACAATTTTTCGATGTTTCCTCCGTTGCCTTGGAAAATAATTCGTGCCAACTTTCGTGAAGATATCTTCTCAAATAAAAAACTTCTATACAAGGGCTTAATTTTGATTGTTCAGTTTGTATGGCAGCTATATGCTAGAGCAGTCCGTTCTGGAAAATTCCTTCGGATATCGTATCATTGTCTTGAAAAACAATCCATGCTAAATTTCGTGAAGATATCTGGTCAAATAAATAAATTCTTCATACAAAAACTTAATTTTGATCGTTTAGTTTGATTGGATACAATATCGGCGGTTTCTACAAATGAGCAATTTCTTGGAGAAAAACGGACGTGTGCAAAATTTCAGATCGATATTTCAAAAATTGAGGGACTAGTTAGCGTAGGTAAACATTTTGAACAGATTCTTGTTTTGGATCAGCATTCGCTAATGAGTCGAAAGACCATTTGTTAAAGAGTAGACTTGGTCAAGTTAAAAATAAACCCTTAAACACACTATCAAGAAGAAGAAGAGACCTGCTGTGGAGAAACTCAGCTCAACTCCGCAATATATTATTCTTGCGGTCATCAAATACGAAAGAAACAGATGTAAGTTGTCAGAAGCTATAGAGGGTATTATAGTGGAGTCTTAAAAAGCCTAAGGTTCTTGAATACATGAGCAGATAAATGTTCTACCTCCTGTATTGGTGGTACCCTATCTATGTGGCTGTTAATTCATCACTACTTCGATGGTCGCTGGACTTCATGAATCCGGAAACGGTACTTAATATTCATGAATTAATCCTAACAGTAAAAGTTGTGTGGTGGAACGAGCTAACTGGAGCTTTAAGGACTCTTGTATTAGTACTACCTGCCACCTATAGACCTTTTGGTTGAAAACTGCGCGGCTAAATCGACAGACGACTACTAGCGGCAGAAGAATTAACATATAGTAACTTCGGGCATAGCTCTGTGGGTAATGCCGGTTTGGCAGGCACCGACTACATGATCTTACTTTTCAACTGGGAAGGAAGATTCATTCATTCTGCAAAATAGTGCTGAAAGTCGAGAAAACTGCAGCAAATTTTTAGAGCAAGTCACCAGGGAGAGAAACAGAAGCATCTTAGCACATTTCCAACATTTGTAAGGCAATGATTTAAGCATTTGATGCCCCCACGGTATGAAACACTGAAAGAGGTATCCTTAATGAGGCCACGGAACCGATTGCAATTCGCGTCAAGCGCTGGCATGCTAATGGTTGCCTACTACTGCTGGACCACGTAACGGCAATCCATCTGGTATCGTTAAGAACCAAAACTGGTCTATGCGTTTCTTATTAGCCTAACACATTAACCTAACCTAATGCTTTTGAGAGTTAATCGAAATAAGTTGAAGAGTTCAATTTAGTACTCCATAAAAAATCAGAAAGGTACTAATATAACAAAAATAACCAAAAATTTTCTTACAAGTACTAAAATGTTTTCATATTTAGTACTATTTTTGTTTTAGAAGCTATGTAAACAAATATATTAAAACTATTTTCATTTGTATTTATGACTTCAGTATAATTTGAATATAAATGAGTGTAAACCTTCGCACGTTGTTTTTAGTACAAATCCAAGACAGTAAATATAAGAGACTGGAAGCACTTATAGAAGATAGGCAAACCATTTAGCTTCTAAAAGAGACTTAAAAATGCTGCAATTTAGTACTTCATAAAGGGTATACCTTGGGTAGTGGCTTTTGACATATTAGAAAATATTTATAAAAGGCACCTGTGCCAATTAATTAATTTAGTACCAGCAGCAGTCCTCTAGGGGTCAAAATTCCAATGCAGGAATTTAATTAATTAATATAAGGTTAGAAAAGCTGACTTTAATTAATATACCAAAAAAAACTTAAAATAAAATTTAGTACTAAAATCTGCTGGGGGAAATAATTCCAATTCACGAATTTAGCACTAGTTTAGAACAAGGTAAGGGAAGGTTGATTGAAAAAACTGTACTAAAAGCACTGATAATTTTTTTAATACTTATTTTTATGACAACTATTTGTAGCAATAAATATTTTTTAGTACAAATTTAGAACTAATTTCGCATTAATATATTTTTGACGTATTTACTTTTGTTATTGAATTTAGTACAATGCAACTGATAATACTAATTCCAATTAAAATATTTAGTACAATTTTAGGACTTGAAAAATACCATTTGAATTTGAAAAACACCTCCACCCACCAGCTGAGGCAGGCTAAGTGAACTAGTGGCAAATGAGATACAAATTACTTAACTCACAGTTTGGCAGAGACTGTAGGACATCGAGACGCCGCAAATGTCTATGCGGCATAACAGCTGCTCGGCGTCACACGCCATTATTGACTTTGTAATATTTTAAAATTTGACACAAATGTCAATAAAACATATGCAACTCATCACACACACATACACATATAAAGTTTTATTTGCTTCCTACAAATCGCACAAAGGCAGTAACCCTTGAACTCAATTTGTTTAATGTTGCCACATGCGTCAACAAATATCAGTTTACGTGCATCGCTTTAAAGTGGCACTTTCTCGTATGTTGCCACCATGGCGCTGCACTGCCTCTCAACCGCCAATAACATATGTGTATGGGTGTGTGTTACTTTTACACATGTACATAATCCAAAAGTGTGTGGCATGCATATTGACTTTCACGCCGACTGACAAATCGCGTCTTCCTATTTCCGCGTTTGAAGTTTTCACTTGCCACAGACAAACTTTCTACGCACTAGATGTGCCAAAAAGACGATATAAGCACACCAACACACATACTAATGTAATTTTGAGCATCCGCAGTACAATACAACTTGCCACATGCTGTTAACGTTGTTGCTACTTCACTGCTTTAGCCGCCTGAGGCAGCAAAAGTTAGCGCCCTAGAAGCGCGTCTAACATGCCACAACTTTTACTGCTCATATGCACAAGACGATGTCACATATACTTGCCACAAACAAAATTTCATGTATGTGTCTGTATGTATGCGCTTGTTGGAAGTGTTGAAAATTTTGTAAAAATCTTAAAAAGCATATGTGGCACGTGGCACGCGCCAGGCGTCTCATGCTGTGCAACAAATCTTATATGGCTAAGTGGTAAAACTTACAACATGCCACATTCGCGCCATATTTGTTAGGCTTCGTCAATCTGGACTTGAGAACGTCTTTTGGTCTGCTCCGCTGCTTCTTCTCTTCGTTTGTTGCATGTATTTGGCTTCAACAATGTTGTTGCAACATTTATGCGCACTTTGCATTATCAGTTGCATTTGTGCATGTTGAGTGATGTTGATTTTTATGTGTCAACAAGCGTTTGTGGCAAGCTTTTTTTTGTCATTTAAAGATAGTTGAATGCTTGTTAGCGACTGGCAAGTGCCACAATATGCCATGCTATGCAAATATCAGCAGTTATTGGACATACATTGGCATGTTGCAAGTTCGTACTCGCCACGATGTCATACAGTGTTATGAAATCGTAAGGTTGCAAGGTGTTAAGCGGACTAAATCTCATGTTCTGCTGGATTAATATGAAAGAGTTCTGCAGTAAAAGTGATAAGCTGTGGCATGCAACGATTTGAAAGATTTATGTGAAGTAAATGTTTATGTTATTTAAAGTGCGAACGGCGTCACGACTTTGCAAGACACGAATCTACAATATGTAGATTTGGAAAATCCGACTAGCACAAGTCTATTAGGATAGCATTCATTTTACGAATATAATTTCTCAATCAGTTTGTAGACTACCATAAGCCTTATTAAGACAGAGTTTCTTCTGAAAGGTGATTCGCCTGTCGGATGTCTTCTTATTATCCTCCAGCAATTGATTGCTTCAGGTGCTCTAGCTTTTACTAGAGCTGGATACAAAAAAAAGCTCAATGACGGGGTGCCACACGAGTTAATGCAACAAAAAAACAAAAAACATATGAACTGAATTTCCATCTGCAAATCGCTCCTGAATTGCAATAAAATTAATAAATCTTTCAAGAACATGGTAGAATTGACGATCAAGAACGCTTTGCCATATGTTTTGTGGGATTGAAAGATACTAATCTACTATAAGCTAATCCGAACTGTTTCGCTATGGCCAAACTCTTAATTTGAATCGCAACTGTCAACAATTGAACCGTTTGAAGGCAGCAATAACTCAAAAGCGGCCAGGTCTGGTCAATAGTAGCGGAATTGTGTTACATCAGGGCAACGCCAGGCCACACACATCGATAGGGACTCGCTAAAAGCTCCGGTAGCTTGGTTGGAAAGTTCTTATGCGTCTAATTTATAGTTCAGACCCATGCACCAAGTGATTACTACTTGTTCCTGTTTATGGCGAATCATTTTGTTTATGAAAAATTGGCCTCAAACGAAGCTTGTGAAAATTGATTGTCATAATTTTTTTGCCAAAGCGACGAGGATTTCTATGAGAGACAAGACAGTCGGGCCTACTTAAACGGAACGGACCTGGATATTTATTCGTCTAAGGACTGTCAACTCGGCAGCATTCTTCCAAATGAATTTCAGGGATGTTTTCTGCCGCTACAACAACAACAACAGGGTTACAATAAGAGTGAGATTATGAAATTAGATTCAAATTGGTAACACATTAGCGTATTTGATCCCTATCGGATCATTTTAATTATGGTAAGTAAAACTTTCAACTTATTGCAAAAATATTGAATTTATTTCAACTATATTTGTATAGGTTAAGTTTTTGGTAAAACTTTTCATAGTATCAATGCTTTCTGAGTTCGTTTTGAGCACGATCGCTGGCTGTTTGGTATTGAAAGTACTTTTTATGCTGTAAAGTGAAGGCTGGTTTCGAAATCAGATCCTATCAAATGACGGTTTATTCCTAAAAAAATACACTATAAGATGGTACCGTATATGTATATATAATATATTTATATGTACACATACATATATACAATATATAGCTGACTGAAAGCTCTTAAAATGATTTTCTCAAACAAGTTTTAAACAAAATTACACCAACATTATGTTATCACTTTATTAAAGTCATAAAATTTAAGCAAATGTTGTGTCAACTATGCGACAACTGTCAGCGCGATTTAAATAACTCCCCGAAGAATTAGCATAAACGCAAGTGATTGTCGTATAAGTTAACGTTTTCGTTTTCACTTGCCACTGCCAGCAAATGTCTTCAGTAGATACTAGCATGTCGTATACATATATATAAATATATATATGTATATACAACACCCTCATAATTAACGGCAAAGAAGGAAGTCAGAAGGGCAAAGCATATACATATATATATAAAGGTATGTGTCTCTCACAAATCAACAAAATCTACAAAATCATCGTCAGCATCAGCACTGCACATCTACTCCCCCCCCATTACCTAGTAAATCGTTATGAGCACATAGTTCGCGTTTGTCATCGACACTACCACATCATCTCCTCATCAACAGCGGCAGCAGCACTGCAATAAGCACCTCATCAGTCTTAGTTGCTCCCCAGGGACAACCAAACATGCCTGTGAACTATGCGAAGATAAATTTATATACTTGTATGTATGCTTGGAGGAGTTTCAGTTGATGGCACATGCAACCCCTTTTAGTAGAAATATGGAGGCAGCTAGCAAATGACAGCAGCCGGAAGAAGTCATAGTGAAATCAGCAAAATATGCGAGGCAACAAGGTGATTTTGTTGTTGTTGTTATTGTAATTGTTTAGTTGTTGTTGTTGTTATTTTGATTTGCTGTTGTTATGGTTACTGTAATTCCATTTGCGTTTATTGTTGTTGTAGAAATTTTCACTGATTGTTGTTACAATGTTCACTTGTTGTTGTTGAATTTTCTACATATATCATATATATGTATATATGCATATAGAGGAAATAGTCTTAATGAAATCACAAAATATGCGACACAGCTAGGTGATTTTCAATTGTTGTTGTTGTATTTTTTTAAATATGTTCTTGTTGTTGTTCTGATTTTCACTTGCATTTGTACTACAACTTGTTGTTTTTGTTATTGCTGGCATTTTCATTTATTGTTGTTGTAATGTTCACTTGTTGTTGTAGTCGTTGTTAGTTGCCATAGCTTTCAGTTAAGAAATATTTATCCAATGTCTCATACCGCCTAACAACACTGCTGTTGTTGTTTTTGTTGTTATATTGTTTAAATATTGTTGTTGTATTTTGTACTTGATATTATTGTTGTTGTAATTTCCCCATATTGTTGTTGTATTTCCCCCTCTTATTGTTATTATTGTAATTTTTTGTTGCCTTTTCCGCATACTGTTGTCGTTCATTTGTTGTTGTAGTCTTTTTTTTCTACTAAGGATTTCAGTTAAGAAATATCTATCCAATATCTCATATTGCCTATCATCATCATCATCATCATCCTAGTTGTTGTTGTTGTAAGCATTGTCGTCGTCACTGCAATTGATGGCTATGGTGATGATAAGCGTGCGCCTGCAATTCTGTAATCTATACACGCGCCACCCACCAACGTACGTCTAACAGTACATCTGTTCATATGTCTGCATATCCATCCCTTTCCCTCCTTCATAAAGAGTTGACAACAAAACCATGCTCAGCCTTACATTCCAAAATTCTCGGCGCAGCGACACACTGACTACCGTTAGCAGCGCCAGTTTTCGCCTAACGCTAAGCTCCGCTGTCAGCTGCTGAAAGTTATGGTAATCATATTTGTTGTAGGAAAGCCGGCTCGGAGGTGTTTTGCATATAATTTCATTATTTTTTGTTGATTTCTGCCATGTCACATGACTAATATTTTATGATATATTAAAATATATGACGGAAGCGTCTTAAATTGACATCAATGTCATTGCCGCCGAAAAATGGCGTTTATGATGGCAAGTCACGTTGATGCCGATGATGTGGCAGTTTCAGTGACGAGCGAGAGAAGTGCATTTAAGAATGGAGGAGCTATGTGCCGCAGCTTATATACTTGTACTACTTCCAGCAGGATTATTAAATTAAAGCGAACTTTTGCGTTCCACTAAGGGATTTTAATTTATTTAAGGTTATTCGCAAACTGTTTATCATGTTTCGTTCAGTTAGCGTGTGAGTTTGTAACTCTCAATAGACTCATTAAATAATTTTTATAACTCACAGATCAGAACTCATAAAACTTTGTTATCAATAAGACTATGTAAGATTGAATATGTTTAATTTCAGAGATCATTGAATAGATGTTATCTCGATTTCTTGTTACAGATTTTTCAATTGGCTCCCTATTTATTTTTGTAGTGGCATGAAAAAACATACTGCAAATAGTTTTGAAAGACTCTGCTGTAATCACAGTCCTTAGCTAGGTAAGAAACCAATTCTGATTGGGAAAAGTCGTAAAAAGTTAAAAAAAAAAATTGTTTTAAAATTTAGTATACAAACGCTGGTTACGTCGGATGCCCCCACATTTAAGGTTTTCGATAGAAAAATATCAAGTTGTACTAGATCATAACGATTTCGATAACTCGTCCTTAATTTTTTCATATTTCAGCATTCATTTTCTTTATTGACAGAGAACTTGATTTACAGTTCTACTGGTGCTTGTAGTAAGAAAACACTGCAGAAATATATTATAAACAAGAACAAGAGATCAGTAGGAACTTAAACTTCGTGACCGAGACAGTTACGCTTCGTAGATAGGGTACCAGTGGCAATACTAGACTCGTAAAAGCAAAAACGACGTCGAGTAGACGTCGCAAAAGAGATGCTTGACAATGCAGCTGAATACCCTACATTCATCAAACGCATCAATATTGGCGACGAGATATGAGTTTATGAATATGACCACGAAAAGGTACAACAAACTAGCGAATGGCGCTCTTGAAATTAGTCGAACTGAAAATACCAAAATTGGCTAAAGTCATTAAAAGACATTCCAGTCGAGACTTATAGGAGGAGTCTATTTTGAATGCGAAAATAAAGATATTTGAATACGTGGAAATATAGTTTTTTGTTAGTCCGGATCAATTTTAATTAGATGCTATAAATGGATCTACGGTAGAGATCAAGAAACGAGTTAATTAAAGCATCGGTCAACAGATTTTTATTACGCTAAACATTGGCCGAACATCAAGTCTTCTCGTTGCATCATTTCGTCGATCATTATTAACATCGTTAACTTGGATTTTATTATCGAAGTTTTGTTAAGTCTTCTAGATCAAATGTCGAATATTCAAGAAGATAAGAGATATACGGTGCCTTCATCCGATACTTTCTTTGAAGTAGTCGTTTTGGTTTTCGACTGTTATGGACCTAGACATCATCTAGGTAGGAAAAATAGGGGCAAGTATATGATATCATCTGATTTCGAAAGCTTTGTAGAGCGGAACCCCAGTTCTTAAAGAAACTTTTTTTGGAAACAAGTTAAATATAGGGGAAGGTTCTTATTACTAGACTCTTCGGCTTGTTTCATATTTAAAACTAAACTTTTTCTGAATGACTAAAAATGTTATTTTGTGTTATTTCTATACATATATTTATGTTATTTCTTTCCATCTAAATTCGTTAATGCTCTTGTACTATAAGTTTCATATTTAGTTGCATGACAATTTCTTAACATATAAATTAATTTCAACCAATATGGCAGCGCTCATTCTTCAAGCGCCATTGAGCATTTTGTAGGGTCAATAACGCGCAGAATCGCTCTTTTGTCTTCGGGTGGACTTCATTGTGCGTTTTTGTTTTTGCTATTCATGAGCATATAAATGCATGGATGTAGTTATTGTATATGTATATGTATATACTACATATGTAGTTATGTATATAAAATTGTGTATTTTGTACAAGCGGCTGTTGGTCCGAGGTACTTAGTACATTGGTATACAAATATTTTTTAAATCTTAATCGACTTGTTGTTGTTTTTGTTTTACTTATTGTTGTACATATATACAATATTGTACACATTCATATGCACATAGTTGTCTTACTTTAATATAGCATCAATGACCTTATCGGCAGGAAATGCCACTTAAGTCTTTATATAGTGTGGTAAGTGGCTGAAAACGTACACTTTCTAGGAAAATTGAGCATAAATAAATTAAAAACAATTATTTTACTATTAAGCTTTTATATACTCTTACATTTCGTTATATATACATATATAATAACTTTAAGTTGAGTTGATTGCATTTTTTATTAATTTTTCATGCTTTTGTAGTAGAGTGTAATGCAGAAGTGTAGGAATTTCATACATTTAAGTAGCTCAAAAATACAATTTTTGTACACAATAGGAATATGGCTCTTTAGGCCCTAGAAGTATTGCCAAACAAGTATTATGGTTCCGCTTAATGAAATCGAGGGTTTAAATAATAATACAAGTTAAAGAAGTCTACCAGATTTAAAGGGGACGAATGTATGAGTTTTATCGTAAGTTCAGCGGGATACAAAGATTATGTTTCTAATCGAATGGATCAATACCATCTGATTAAATTTGACCCGAACTTGGCCACTTAAACTGCGAATAGAAGTCGCAAAAGAGACGCTGGACAATGTTGCTGAGGACCAAGAAACTGTCCAATAATCTAGCGAATGGCGGTTCAAAAATGAGCCGAAACCGAAAAAAAACCAAAATTTAAATTGGTTTGGTATTATTGAAAAATACACAAACATAACCTGTTATATTCTTTCGATGTTTAACCAGTCGTTTGAGGGAATAGTAACCAATTTGGGCGTCATATACGGACTTGAAGAGAGCGAACAAGCAGATAAATGGAAAAGATAAAATATTTACTCCTTAAATTATCGAATTGTCATATTTCTTTAAAGTTATAAATCTAAAACTGCGATTTTGTTGGTCGAATACTGATAAAATGTTATCGAAAAGTTTTAACCGCTTAGTACTGGTCAATGATATGTTAAGTGCTTTTAGATATAAATTATTATATCTATGTTCTTAATTGTGGTCACAAATCTTAACCCACTTCAAGACAGCAAGGTATAGTCTATCTTTCTATACATAATTATATATAATATATGTACATATATTTATAAGGTCTAGAAGAAGAAAACTATTTTTGCATTAAACGCTGAATTGTTGACAATATGGGTCTTATATTCAATTATTAAATTTTCTTTTGTTTTCAGAAAAGTAGCTTTAGTAACATTTTAAGGTGTAAGCCTGCAATTTTTCATAATTTTTCTGTATTATTATTTTTAGTATTTTACTTTTCTTGACAAATTGAACATTTTGCTCATTGTTGTTTGGGTATATTAGATTTTAAATTTTTTGCTTATTTTTGTCAGAAAGTTATATATTTATATCAGTAATTTTTCATGAAATTTTTCTGAATACTTCCCTCACTCATTGAGGCTTGTTTGAGCTTTTAAGAATACACAGAAAAATTTTCGAGGAGAAAACTAAATTTTTGTCACTTACACGCGATCACCGATGGCGCCAAAAAGTCCTCTAGTGCTGTAGTGTTTTCGAGATTCTTCGTGAATGAAATCTAAAAATAAAATCTAAAAAAAATAGACAAAAATGCGGCGTTTTTAAAAAGTTAAATTTTGCTGAATTTTACCCGAAATTTCAGTCCTTTTTGATCTGCCAAAAGAGAACTCTATTAAGAACGAATATATTATTTAACCGTTTATGTATAATAAAAAAATTTCATATATAATTTTTTAGAAAAATTGAAATAACCTCAATTATACCCTTTAAGATGTCCATTAGGGATATCCTTCCAAATTCAAATTTTCAATAATCCTTCAGTCTCACGCAATAAATCGAAACACCAAGGTCAAAAGTATTATATATAAATTTTATATCTGAATAAAGTAAAGATCAAAGTTTGGACGAATATATTTAGACGCGAAGAATTAAAATTTCTATAATCTCATTCCTATAACCTCTATTAACCTGCATACATACATATGTATGTATCTTCAAAGACCCACCGCAGCATAAAAAAACCTACAAACCATCCTTGCAGTGCCATTTGTGGCAGTGAAAGTGCGTAAATTCCGATTGATTTCCACGTTAGCGGGGGGTGGATAAGGGTGCAAAACTCTTCTATTTCTTATTGGAGCACCGAATTTATTACAACAACAAACAAATAGACAGGCAACAACCGACAAAACGATACAGTTATGTGGCAGGAAGGAAACCCCAAATCGCTTATACCACATAAAAATCAACAACAACAATCACTTTACTCCCCATCAGTATAACAACAATTTGCCAAAGTTAAAACAAAAAGCAGGGATGCAGCCAGACCATGCCACTATCATAGTAGACACAGCCGTGCCACAAGAAACTGCCCCAGATAAATAACAAATAAAAAATTGTTGGCTGCTAGTGTGCTTGTAGTAAGTTTGGGGGTCTTTTGCTTGGCGTCTGCGCATACGCGTTCGTGCTTCGTGTTCGCGGCTATAATTTTAGTCGGGCGTTTATGACACACAGCCGCTAATGCTTGTTGCTTTTGTTTTAGCGCGATGCGTGTCTGGTATTATTTTACTACTCTACATTACACGTACACAGATTTGTAAGTGTCTGTGGCACTTTGCGGCGTCAATGCACCATTTTGTTAAACAGTTTGGCGCTTATAACGGTCGCACAGACAAGTGGATTTCCAATGAATGCTATTCATCCCCAAGTCAATCAGTTGATTTTGCAGTGCGCGGTGAAATGTGTATGTGTATGTGTGCATAATACAATCTTATTGCAACTTGCAACATTTTCACATTTGTTGCTTTTTAGCGTACTATTGCGACTTGCAACGTTATGTGGCATGCGATATTTTCATACTTTTCGCTTTTTAGCGTATTATTGCGACTTGCAACATTTTGTGGTATGCAACATTTTCATACTTTTCGCTTTTTGGCGTATAAAAATAGTGACTTAGTGTACAAAAGATTTAAAAAAATTCACATTCCATCACCTTTAACCCAATGTAGTATATTCTTAAAAAATTGTGGTAACTTTTGCTACCATTGTTGCATGCGTCATTGCATACAATATCCGTTGCTAATCGATGGCAAGTTGCATGTGCCACACGCACACACCTTTGCACATAACCTCAACTAACAGTTCAATAATACAAAACATATATGTGTATGTGTGTGCTTTTATACAAAACACGTGCTAGTTGCCACCAGCGTTGTCCAGCACAGTACAATATATAAACAAGCCGCCCACTTGCCACCTACACATGTGTCGCATCCACAAGCTAATACAAAAGCACGCAACTATTTTTTTTTGGTGTGGATCTACTTGTATATATATAAAAGGAAACAAGTAAGAATGAGCGTGGTGCCACATGAATTCAGAAATTGTATTGTTTTGTAGGAATCATTAACCCATACTTTTGATTAGAATGACATAGTCGAGTGTTAAACTATGGACTTAAAGAATTTTTCCAGGACAAAAAATTAAATTTCGATGAAGTTCGATCGAAAGATGTGGATAATTTCATGAAATTAGAGGCTATCGTTATGTTAGTTTTATACACTCCTCCCGATTTGCATCTAAATATGATTTATATAGCTCGATAGATGATGCGACCACAGTTTCTTAGATTAGGAAGGATAGGGAGCAAACGGCAGAAAATTTATACTCGTCGGCGGATCCTGGAACAGAGTGATATCTTAAATATTAGCCTATACTAGGAGAAAGAGTTCTCCAAAGTCTTCCATTAAAATGAAAACCATTTTTAAATTCTTCGTAAAACGCTAAATTTCTCCGCCTGAAAAAGTTTCAATGTAAAAGAGGTTGCACTGATGATAGGTCGGCCCGGTTTCAACAAATCCTCTCATTAAGGGAAATCATCATTAAGCTTGCGTACTGAAATCACCCATTAAAAAATCTCATTTTCTACGGATTTCGTCGTCATTTATGCTTCCGGCATATACGTATATAATAATAGTTCGGATATGTATGTTAGGCTTATATGAAGCACTTAAGACGACATTTGTAAGAGGAGGCGAACTATAGTTTCTAGTTGCCAAGCAAGCCCATAAGATGATTTATTGAATATGAAATTCTACGGAATATATTATGTAAAGGCTGATATTAATATATTTCCAGGTTATAGAATTTGTTTAGAGATAATTTTTCAATAGCGGTTTGTGGCCAAACACTAAGATTTTTGTTTGGCCATAGGAGATGTTTTGTCATTAGCTCGAGGCAATCAGGCGGGATGAATTTATCTTTTTCTCTCTTTCGACTTACTGACGATTTCGACTCATTTAATCTATCAAAAATCTATTATACTTTAGTGCGCAACACGGTTGTGCTAGGGGTATAAAAAATATAATTTTTTCCACTAGACTAGGTATACATACTATTACTAAACTGTCAGTGTGCTCAACCTAACACTTTGCGGTCGAAGAGGGTGGAGTTGCAATATTTTGCTCCCTTTTGTCGATTGCATAAAACATAAAAAACCAACAGAAATTAATTCCACTTCATAAAAATGTCAGTTGCCGTGACGCTTTGGTTTATTACACATTTTCCTCATTTTTTCCACTCTACGTGTTGGTTTGTTGGCTTGCGTGGCCTCTATTGAAATTGTCATTTTTTACATGTCCGACATCCGTTTGTGATTTTTGCTGCAAGATTGAATCACAGCATGACCACCGATCATCCGTTGAAATTAATGGATATGCACAGGGATTCATATGTTGGTGTCTGTGTGAATGTCTGCAGGCAAGGACACGTGGTCGTGAGCGGCATATATTCGTATATGTAAATATATGCGTAAACTAATGATGCATCTGCCGCCTATGAATAACTTAGTATGTATGGATATGTACATATTAAAAAATTCTCTAGTCGGGTGCTTTGTGGAAAAAATGTTAATATCTTCTTCACAGGTCACAAGGGATGATTAATTTCATTTTTTTAAACTCTAGTTTTAGGTTATGAATATTAACTATTCTTAGTTCTTCGTAAGTTGCGCTTCCTGCCAATCATTGTATTATTAAAGAAGTGATATCTATGGAGGTATGGCAGAATAATTCTTTCTTGGCGAAGTGTGACGGTATTTTTGAAGCAAAGTAAAGGGTTCATAATAAATATATACATTAAAATTTATTTAAAAGTCGATTTTGCCATGTACCTCTGGCTGTCTGTTCGTCCGTTTGTATATACGCAGTTTTTGAGATATCGATCTGAAATTTAGCACACGTCTTTTTTCCCCCATCCGTTCATTTGTCAGAATCGCCGAAATTGAACTACTATAACATATACACGTTGGTCGAAAAGCTTCTGCGCTCACCAAGAAATAGCACTACAAGTGTTTTTTTCTCAAGTTGGTACATCTGTCGTGAGAACCCATGCAAAGTTACAAGTCATTGTTTCAATTAATTCTTTGTTTACAAGTCATTTAAAGTTGACGTGTCAGAGTATTTTTTTAGTACGGAAAAAATTGAATATCACGCAGTGTTTAGATTCTTTGATTTAAAATCAAAGGAAATTTATGAACAATTGTTAGAAGTGTATAAGGAGTCCTCAACTTCAAAATGCACTGATGAGTTTTGGGCTGGTGAATTTAAACGTGGTCGTACTAGGCTTGAGACGATCCCCGCGAAAGACGACCAAAAACTGCAACCACACCAGAAATCATTGAGTAAGTCTATAATATTGTTAGTGAAGATTCAAGTTTGACTACGCGTGAAATTGCTAATGCACAAAAAAAACTGGATCGAAAACAAATTTCTCAGCATAATTTAGAGCATTTTAAGCAGAATAAAAACGATTTCTTGCATTGTTTTATAACTATGAATGAGGATCTACAACCATGATCCTAAACTAAAACTAAAACCTTTGAAATGGGCTGAAGCTGGTTGTTCAGCTCCAAAGCAGGTGAAGTCACAGCGATCAGCAGAGAAGGTTATGGTATCAGTTTTTTGGGATGCAAAAGAAATTTTGTTGATTGATTATCTGCAGAAAGGTAAAACAATCAACTCTGTCTCTATTATTGCAGCCTTTTGGATCAGCTGATCTACAGAGCTTCCGGTAAGTAATTATAGGGATGGCATAAAATTATTGGAGGATCATTGGAATAAGTGTATCGAAGTTAAGGCAGATTATATTGAATAAAAAAATATATTTCGTACCAAAAACAGTATATTTTCATTCCGAGCGCATAAACCTTTCAACCAACCTGTAGCTGCCATACAAAATGCAGAATAAAGTGCTTATATGGAAACTGTTTCATTTGTGAAGGGTATTCTAGTTTCGTTGCAGACGAAGTTAACGCTTCTATTTGTTTAAAAAAAAAATTACTATTCAGTTAGATATAATGAACAAATTTAGAAATAATTGAGTTCAAGCATATTTCCATTGAAAAATCTTTATTAAGTATAAAAAAAGTTTCCTGATATAGCACAATCCCATGTTAATATGAATATATGTATGTATAAGATAGCTCAAAAAAAGCTTCAGAATCGTCTTTATAATAGTAAAGTCTATGTAAGCAATGCATTCTATGTAAAGAATGTCATCGCTACTTAATACCAAGAGATGTTGATGTAGTGCTCAATACTTTTTTTGTTATAACTCAAAGATAGCTAGCGTAAAGATTAATGTTAGTTCTGATAAAGAATTTGCTGCAACTGATCAAGAAATGGGTAATTTATAGCTTTCTATAATATGGATAACTGAGGGGTTCAAATAGCTTTTAAGCTTTAAAAGTTATATGTTGTAAGTTGCGAGGAAATTGATAATCTATCTATAATTGAAGAAAAATAGTCTGGGGTAAACCCTTATCCCTTAGTAATCGGCTCCTTACAAATTAAAAATTATGAGATAGCGATCTAAAATTTTGCACTCGCCTTTTCTACTTCTTTTAAGAAGATGTCTTCACAATTATTGACATACCTTATCATTCATGGCAACACTATAAGCTCCGAACATATTATGTTCAGTTTCATTTAGTGATACATATAGTTGCTGTAAAAAATGTTACTGTGAACGGTTATTGTTGTTATTGTAGCCGAATTCTGCTGAGTTGACAGTCCTTAGACAGATACAACTCCGGGTCCGTTCCGTTTATGTAATCCCGACTCTCGTGGGAACAGTAGGTTGCATGTGAAGGATTCAAAGGCAAATGTTTATTAAGTGTAATTGATGAAGTCACTATGTTGAGAGCGGATTTCAGTCTTTTAAAAACAGTGCTAATGCTTAAAACAGTCACCGACGCAAAATCGTGGACCGAGTCAGCTGCTATGACCTATCTCTATCTGAGAGCGCAATAAAAATGAACACTCACCACCGCTTCTACCGTCTGCTTCTACAGACCGTACGGTAGGACATCCGCGAAAATTGGATTTTTCCGTAGAAACGAGTGAGCTGAGAGTGAGAGAGCAATCTCTTGCAACGCAGGGTTGCCATTCTCGATATTTGGTAGTAATTAGAAAAATTGAATATATTTGAAATATTCTTAAAATAACTCAAAATCACAGTCGAATGCATTTATTTATAAATAGGTAGGCTATCGTAATATAATAGTTGGATTTTAGTTTTGAGCTTTTACATTATGAAAAATTATAACTAAAAACTAAATATGTGAAAAATTGTGTATACAAATAGAACAATGACAAGATTGGTGAAATGAAAACAACTGATTTCTGCGTTGCAACTACGGGTATAACTTTTGACAAATTCGGTTTGATACGGAAGGTAAGTACGGAAGGTAGGAATGTCGGTGACTGTTTGAAGCATAATTGAAAGTATTATTATTTGTGTGAAATTGACAGAATCTTAATTGCTTTACAATTAATGTTAAACGGCAGAGACGTTACGTGCTTCAACACATATTTTGGAAATGAAAATTTACAAGAGCCAAAAAACAAAATCATACAATATGTGGTATTTAACGCCAAATTGAATTCATAATTTTCTATACTAAACATAATGAAAAATTTTGTGCATGCTATCTTGTTTAGAAGCGCTCAGAATCTCAGAAAAATATATAAAAAAGAAACCACAAATGCGTACTTTTCAATAACTGTGATCTGATAAATTAAAATACAATTAAAATGAAAGAAAAAATCTTCAAAATTTTCTTTTGCGACTTTTTTTCAACTTAATGCTTGTTTTGTGGATTTCCACAAATTTTCACAGAGCCCCCCTTGAGTTTATCGAATTAAACATTTAATTGCATACATGCATACACACATACATTAAATTGCATAAATAACGGTTTGGCAGCAAACAAAAGACGCTGTGGCAGCAACATGAGGTCAGAGGCGAGCAACAATAATAATGTTAGTAGTATGTGTCTTGCAACACGGCATACATAGTGAGGAGCTACGAAGTTGCAGTTAGTTTGCGGCAAGCCAAAGGACAACACATTAAGTTGCCGCAAAGCAGCAGTAGAAAATTTCCCAAGAAAATCATTGAAATCTGTGCATTTTCTCAGGGCAATCGACGTGTGGATTAAACGATTGTAATTGCAAGGCGGCATATGTATGTATGTGCCTGGGTTGTGGAATATGTTGCACGCAAACCGCCTGCGGTTTAAATGTCCGTTTTTGCCCCCTCGCTTGCCATTGAAAGTGCATGTGGCACAAACGGAGGGGCGAAGATCTTAAGCAACAAAGCGTAGTTTGCCACTTTTGTCTATACAAAATGGTTGAATGCGTGAGTGAATGAATGAATGAAGGCATGTAATGCATGTATGCATGGCATTCGCTTAGTGGGACTTCACAGTTTCAGTTTCAATTTCGTTTTCAGTCTCAGTTCACAGTTTCGACTTCGTATTCAGTGCGTATGTAATCTGTGGCATTTGCAACACCACCGCAATGCCACAATAATCTGTCATTTTCATTTAATTGCATTTAATGCTTCCTTATAAACGAATTTAACATGCCTCGCCAATGCCGGAGGCAACAACAACAAAGCGAAAACAGTGTTTAGTGCAAGGCGCAGGCGAAGAAATCGCTGCTGTTGCGCTTAGCTACTAATTTATAACGGATAAATAGGCAAATGACCAGGCGGCAGTGAAAATAATCGTTAATTCAACAACAAATTGTGGCGGAAATACACGCATGCGCATACATACACGCATGCATACAGCATAGTTTTGCATTTGAAGCTGTTTGCTGGTGTGGCATGTTGCATATGCAACAAAATCAGCATAGTCGGGGGGTTGTTTAGTTGTTGTTGTTATACATTTTTGTTGTTTTTGTTATTAATTTCGTTTATTTGTAAACAATTAAAGCATGCAGCAGCCGCAATTATCTCTGTATGTGCATGTTGCAATATAAAAGGTTGACATTTATTTCGCTTTAGTTAAAGTGGCGTGTGTTAGGTCAGTCAGCTGACGTTGTTGATGAGCCTTTGTGGCATCTTTGTGGCTAAATACACTATTATTGTGGCATGCAACAGACATAGCAAATAATACAAATCACATATATATGAGCATGTAGGTGTGTGTGTTTCATTTCGGGTGCCGCTTGACCTTTGTTGCCCACATTAACAACACAAACAAACACACATACACAAATACATGTGTGTAACCATTTACGACTAGGGATTTTCGCTCATCAAATAATGTGGGATAATTCCATGTAAATATGTCATGGTAATGATAATGATACTGAAACTCTTTTGTAAATACAGGAAATTAACATAAATTGACTTACTTTACTTGTAATTACATACGATATTGTTATACTTATTACAGGCGCATATTTGTTGCAAGCACTTTATCTTTTTGTATGATACAGCTGTGGCAGGCGTAATTAATGTCGACCAATCTTTGACGTCGTTGGCAATAAATTGTGGTTTTCTTTGTCAAGGTTAAGTTGCTTTTGTGGAATTGTTATTAAATTCTGTGAATTAAATGAAAATATAGCGCAATAATTAAATGAAATGAGAAAATGTTATTTTTTTATTATTTGTAAACCATAAAAAATAATAATCTTGCAGCATATTGCAGCATATTGCATTCAAATGCGATTTATAGCATTTACTTTGTAGACTAACAACAAAAAGCTCGTAAGTGTAGAATAATACACTTTTTTATGTTGACCGTCTGATCAATTTTGAGCCGGACTGGGCCATTTAAACTACGCGAGCAATCGATAAATATTTTTTCCTAGATTGGCACAACCTTTTTTAAATTCATGTGAAGTTTGATCTTCATATATCAGTTAGTGTGTGCTTGGAAGCTGTTTGTTTACGAGGCGAAAATTTTGTGTGGCGATTTTTAGCATGATAAGAATTGAACAACAACTTTGTTGAAGTTTTGGTTTTACAATGGCATCCTAGCTACGGAGTTGTAGAAAATGTTGCAAATGTGTTTTGGGGAGCACGAAAACAAGGATTTGAGTGACGAAAAGCAATCGGATAAGGTCGTGAAGTCATCGAAAACTTGCCTCAAGTAAAATGAGTTGATCAAACTCTGTTAATGACGCTAACATCGAAAAAGTTAAAGAATCAGAGCTAGAAAATCTTCGTGTTGGCAACAAAGCGATAGCAGGGAATCACAACATCTCTTATGGATAGACTCAACACATTTTGGTTAATGTTTTGGGTATGAAACGTGTCAATGCAAGTCTAGCACTAAAAGACCTGAATCTGTTGCAAAAACGACATCACAAAAAAAATAAGATGCTGGAAAACATAGCTTAGGATCTTATATGTATTCATCAAATGCATCATTACTGGGTGTGGGTTTGAGAATACGAAGTTGCAACTGTCAATTCAACAAATGACGCTCGAAAAATAAACAGAAATTGAAAAAAATAAATAAAATTCGCTAAAGGAGATGAATGCCTATCCAGCCAGGCTTATTACAAGTGTATGCAAAAAAGCATTAAGCGTTAACTTGGCTCAGGAGCCTATTTTGTAGACGATAAATATGATTAAAATACATGAAATATTATTTTTTTGTGACAGTCCGATATGGGCTCAGCAAAGACCTCTTTTATACAAACTGCCATAAGTGCTGGCACCCCTTCGTGGTTCAGATAACGTTACTTTAACTTCCATCAACTATTTTGGCCGATTATGAATATAATAACTCAAACACTAGCAAAGATATCGACACAAAACTTCGCGGAAATACTGATACTGCTATTTATGACAGGCCGCAAGTAGGTGGTTGACATTAGCCAGAAATTATGCTCCTACCTACTGATATGTGGTAACTCTCTTAAAAAATGGTTGAAATCAGGCAGCATGTAGTGAATATAAAACCTTTTATTGAATATATATTATATATAAAAAATTAACTACTCTCTTACAAAAATGGCTGAAATTAAGAAGTACATACTCCTTACCCCATAAATATAATATGAAACCCTTTATCCGTCCCAATATGCATATGTTAAAGTAGTTCTAAAGTTAAGCTATTAACTAAAACTTTTCAATTTAAATTTTTCTATAAATTTCTCTAAAGATCTTTATAAATTTTGCCATCCTTATATTCTTACGAAGACCATCAATGGGCCGTTCCATTACCCGATCAAAAAGTTTGGTCGAAGTATGTTGTGCAATTTAATAAAACCCATCATCAAGGAGAGGATTTCACCTTAGTTACAACCTTGGTTAGAACTTGAAGGACTCTCTCATGTGATTGTTATATTAATGGTATGATATATCATACTGTTGACATAATTTTGAAGTTTTAGATAATGTAGTTTATCTTCATTGGTCTGAAAGCCTTCTCTCGATAAATGAAGATAAACTGTAAAAGTAAAAGTGTTAAGTATATAAAGTATATGGTACATCCAGTGTAAACATTCGATGAGATGAGTCTTGGATTGTTCAGGATATACGAGTATATCCTGCGAAAGCTTTATGGTGCTATGCGTAGGCAGCGCTGCACTTAGCATACGATATCTAGAGCAACAAATATAGTTCAGAGAATTGAAAATCAGTGGCTACTTTTGCTAACTCATGTGCTTCGAATGTATGCAGGGATCTACTAATGCGATACCAGCAGGGTGGTGTAAATGCATATATAGGTAGTAGTCTATTCGGCACTGTAAAGTTGAAGTGAACTGTAGGGCTTTTGCGAACTCGAAAATATTCCGGATACACTACGGTTTAAAAAAAGGAAGGAAATTAAACAATATATTTCGAAACATTATTTGAATCCTAAATGTATGCAATAATTTATTGTTGGTCGAAAAATTACAAAAAATTATCGCAAAACTAATATTGCCTACCATTAGGCGCTTTATTAGGTATGCATACTCATATTTTAGCAAAGATACACAACATTTGCTTTCATAATATTGTTTCTAAGTTAAAATTATTTTTATATAAACTATATATGAAAATCTTTCACTTACAATTTTACTATGAGGAATCTGAACAAAATCGCTGACAGAAATCCAATTTCAATAATATGTTTTTCTATTATCAGACTGCTACTTATTCACCGCTTATCTTTTAACAATTAGTTCTTGTCATTTATTTTTCCGTTTGCGACGATTTTTTATTGTCCACGGACTACCGTCGAGCAAACGCAATGAAAAGAGAGACGGAAAATAAGGCCAAGGACAGTAAAATTTGTGTGATTTCAGTGTGCAAACTCCAGCCAATGATTAAGGAAGGAAGTTGTTGTGGATACTTAAAGGCAAAATGATAGCACAGTGCTGATTGCATGCTGCTCGCAACGGTGAGTACTTGAGGCAAACGAAAGTACATCAAGAGATATTTGTTACGTTGGCGGCTAGTCATGAGGTTTGTTTTTTGGTAGCATTGATTATCTTTGGCTGGACATCTTGTGTATATAGTATTTATGCTACATTTTGGTATGTAAGTTTTCTGTTTTTTTAAGCAGAGACAAATGTTGTTTCGAGTGCGCAGTGGCCACCCGAAATGCGTGGGTTAGCCGGCACGCGATGGGTAATTTGTTGCGCTAACGGAAATGAAGATGGCGATGAGGGCTGAGGGATGACCTATACTTTTAGGTATATGTATATTAATTCGTTTGGGGATGTAATTGGTAGTTGTGTACATTTTTTACTTAACTTAGCTATATGCAACTGATAAATGAGTTTCCGATGTAAAAAAGTAAAACATCGAGAAATTTGTTCAAATAAAAATTTATATAAGTATCAATATATTTTTCCAGTATAATTAATAAAAAATGTTTTCTTACTCACACGCGTTCCATTCCTTTCATGTTATTTACGTATGTGTCTTTCCCCAAATCAAAATGCTTTGTTTCCTGTAACATAGCATACCTTTAGGCGCCATGCAGTAATAACACCCATATCTAACTTCCAAATTTTGCTGTTGGAAAAAAATTTAATAACCAAAAAGTGGGCGTTACAGCAATAACTGTTCGATGTTTGAGAAATTTATGTGCCACACATATTAATGTTGCTCGAACGAAGAGGCATATATACGGAACTAATAAAAAGCAATAAAGTTGCGAGTTTCGTGGCATGACTTGACAAGGGTAATATGTATATACATATTATATATATGTATATATAAAATTACAAAACGAAATGTTGATAAATTGAAATAAAGAACGCAATTTTAAAAAAGTTGGGATGAAAAATAGTTGAGGTAGCATAAGGCATAATTTTTTCGAGTGTTATTTTTAAGTATTTAAAGCAGTGCGTCGAAAGATTGATAAGAGATTTTGACCATCACTTGAGCAGCTAAGATATACCTTTATTTGAAGCCAATATAAAACATCGTTTTTCTTGTTTTTGATCTTTTTTAAAAAATCTTTATCTAAAAAATCTATCTTTATATCTAAATTTTTGTATTATTTTTAATCTTGTCTCCTTCTTGTCTTTGTCTCCAGATCCTTCCAGCATTCTCTCTAATTCTTCACTATTATTTGACATGGCGCTTAATGTAGGCAACATACTATTTTGTTACTAAATCGTTGCCTACAATTAGTCTCAAAATTAATCTATTAAGAATTCAGATTAAATTATTCAACAAAAAACAATCACAAATTTGTTCATAGAAACTCAACTGTGAATAGTATAGCAAATCTATGAAAAGGCATTGCTTTAGTAAAACAGAATATTTTCCCATAACATAATTGTTATTTTTTAAAGAATTATTAAATATTCTCATTGATAATATGAAAATTTTCAATATTTCCAATTCAACACCGGGTTGCACACCGACGACAACTACCAGGAATAAATTTTGCCACAACTTACAAGGCCGCTCATAAATGTAGCACAGAGCAGTTTTATAAAAACAAAAAATAAACTACAAATTACGGTAATTTGCCGACGAACGATAGAACAAAAAATCAGACAAATTGCGAGTAAAATAAAACGCAAAACATAATAACAAAAAGATGCAACTGATAACGGAATCTCGCTGTTGAATGACAAGATAAATTAGAACGAGTGTAGCCAACCGAAAGGCAGAGAGACGATTTCGAGTGGCGAGTTTCATTTGTGACGGGGTCAAATAAGTCAACACAGATATTTTTGGGTAGATACGAGTGTAGATATGGGTATATAAATTAGGGTGTGTTTGTTTTTTGTTCAAATGGCCTATTGTGAGATATTAAATGATAATGAGGGATACTTCAGATAGTGGAGAAAATGGTAGTAAATAATATGGAGAAAACCATTCGACCCTTAAATTCAAATAATGTAGTGAAGATTAGAAAATTCTGAAGGTCCATACATTTTTAGAAAAAATAAGAAGTTTTCGACAAAATAGTAGTTTTCAAACACATAAAGTATTTTTGAATATATATAGGATTTTCGAAATATAAGAGATTTTCAAATAATAAGCGATAAAATATTTTCAAAATATGAGAAATTTTCGAAAAATAAAAGGTTTTCGAAAATATAAATAATTTTTGAAAAATAAGAGATTTTCTTTAAAATGAAATATTTCGAAAATTAAAACAATTTCGCAAAGAAATAAAGGATTTTTAAATTAATATAATTTTTTCAAAAATTGGGTATTTTTAAAAAAATAATAGATTTCCAAAAAACAAAAAGAATTTTCAAACAAATTAAAAATTTTTAAGGAATAAAGAATTTTCGAAAAAATATGTGTTAAAAAAAATAACAGGTATTTGAAATAAATAAGATATCTTTAAAGAATAAAAGATTTTCGAAAAAATTTTAAAATTATCAAAAATATTTTGGAAAATATAGTGAATTTTCAATAAAGAAAGAAAGAAATATTGGATATTTTTAAAAAAATAATAGATTTCCAAAAAACAAAAAGAATTTTCAAACAAATTAAAAATTTTTAAGGAATAAAGAATTTTTGAAAAAATATGTGTTTAAAAAAATAACAGGTATTTGAAATAAATAAGAAATCTTTAAAGAATAAAAGATTTTCGAAAAAATTTTAAAATTATCCAAAAAATTTTGGAAAATATAGTGAATTTTCAATAAAGAATTTCTAATAACCCTTTAAAAAAAAAATTGAGATATAAAAAATATAAAAGATTTTGAAAACAACAACGAGAAAAACATTTGGGTTTCGAAATGGCGGTATTTTAACTATATTTTCTAAAATTCTTTTCTGGTTGTACGGAATTTCTAAAAAATGAACCACCCTAGTATAAAACGTGAATTTATGACTTTCATGGCTAAAAACTCGCATAGACAAACTTTGTTGACATTTTTGTTGTAATTGCTCTATATAAATCGTTGTTGTTAAGAATGTTGTTTACAAATGTTGCGTATAGCTTTAGATCCATTAGATATGACTGAAATGAAAATGAAACGCCCAACAACAATAAAAAGCTAAACGTGTAGTTACGTATGTGTGTGTGTGTAATGTGACTATGTTTATATGCGCTAGCCACAATTCGGCCAGTTGGTAGGCACTTTAGGGTTGGCAGCCTCAAACGTGCATACATATACATACATATGTACAAGTACCGTGTGCAAGCGAGCAATTTTGGTAATCGCCTGCTGATAAAATTTTGCTAAAAAACAGACTTTCAAGTGTTTGCTTGGCCGTCGCTACAAGGGCGATTGCTGACTGAATTGCGGTACAGCTGTAATACTTAGGCGAGCAACGGTGCGTGTATGTGTGATTATAAATATATGTATGTATAAGTGTACGTATGCCAGTATGCGTATTTGTGTGCGTTGTTTCATTGTATGTGTTTGCTAAAACTTTGATTGCCACTCGAGTTTTTGGCACAGCTTGTGAAGTGCTCAGCGCTCCGACATTGTTGCAACTTGTGAACGTGGCGGTAGTGCAAGACATACACATGCAAACGCAATAGTGAATAAGCAATAATAATAACAACAATATTATGATTTTTTATGTTTGTGGCCAAATTTGTTGCTAGTATCGATGACATTGAGCAATGTGGCATGTGGCAGCGCGCCCTTTGGGAATCTCGACAGCGAGTACACCAATATTGTTACAACAAAAATAAAATAAAACATAAAACTTATGTCTGATTTTGTTATTGCAAATGTGATGTAGTGCACTGGCCGCAAGTTTAGGCTGTTCAAGAGGGCTTGCCTGTGTGTGTGTGTGTGTTTGTTATGTATTTTTATACCTTGCAGAGCTTATTGTAAGTTTATCACGAAGTTTATCATACACAGAAGAAAAAGTCGGTAACCCTATAAAATATGTACATATATATTATGTAAATGCTCAGCATGACGTGCTGAGTTGATTTAACCATGTCCGTCTGTCCGTCTTTTTGCCTGTATATACGCGAACTACTCACTCAGTTTTTGAGATATCGATCTGAAATTTTGCACAAGTCAGTTTTTCCTCAAGACGCTATTCACTTATCGGAATTGCTAATATCGGACCACTATAGCATATAGTTGCCATACCAACAGAATGATCGGAATCAAGTAGTTGCATGGAAAACTTTTTAATTTGAGGAGATATCTTCACGAAATTTGGCACGCATTATTGCTTAAAACAATAATGCAATCTCCGAAGAAATTGTACAGATCGGATCACTATAGTATATAGCTGCCATACAAACTGAACGATCAAAATTAACTTTTTGTATTAAAACATTTTTATTTGTAAAGGGTATCAAAGCTTCGGTGCAACTGAAGTTAACGTATTTTCTTGTTTTGCTATTTGCTTTTGTTGTTTTGGTTGTTACACCACACCACTTCAGTCCAACTTGCGCTTATAACAATTTTTGCTCATAAACCGTGCAAGTCTTTGAAGTTGCCACATGCAAATGTCCAAATTTTTGCTTGACATACACATATATACAAACACACATGTATATTCATGCACATAGCCATATAAACAATTACTTATACTCACTCAAATGCTTGTCTGTCGTTTAAATTTGATGTTATCCGAATGTTGCCCAGCTGTTATGTTCTCCAAACTGGTCGCCGTTTGCAATCAAACTGCCCTGCCTTCACCCCTCTTCTACACATACCGCGCTCCTACCCTTTTGGCGCTGCTATCACGCTTTGCAACTCGTTTTGTAGCTGTTATGCTTGTCCGATGCGTGTATATACACCTTTAGTCTCGGGATTATGCTTGTTAACTTGATTGCTGCCACACATACACATATATATGTATATATCCGCTTTGCTTCGTTTTCAATTAAATTTTCACAATTTTAAATATCAACTTTTCTTTTCAAAAAAAAAATATATATCCTTAAGTCTTTGCATTAGTGTTGTAAAGCGTCACTTTAAAGGCGATTACAACTCAACTCTGCGCGGCTTGCAACACCCACCATCATACTACCACATACTGCCTATCTACCACCCCACCACTCGCTCTCTGCAACAAACAGCAAATTAGGCGGCTAAGTTTGTGGTTACTGTGGTTTCACCGCACGGCATTAGCTTCAACACTCACACGCACACGCACACATACACATACTCCCGGTCACCTTGTCATCTTAGTTACCAACAACCACATAAATTATGCCAACAAAAGCGCGGTCCAACTACTCATAAATATGCATAAATCTATGCACACATACAGCCACTGCCATAGCTATGCGCCTCTCATCATCAGCTCATTGGCAACGCTTGCCTCTGCAACTCGCTCGTCTCGACTTGTCTGCCTCCTGCACTCCTGTCATGTTTAGCATTTGGTTGGGCATGAAAAATTAATTTGATTTGGTGGTTGAAAATAATTATGTCGCATTAATAATCATAATAATAACGCTAGAAATATGCGCTGCTTTTGGGAGGGGGTGTGGTAGACCAACAACCACCCTTTCGCTGGCAAGCACGAATACGACCATAAACCTAAGTGTCATTGTTGGCAGTGAGTATGAGGTGAGTACACGGTAAAAGTTTTAAATAGCACATTTGCGGTTTTTGCTCATCATCTTATAGCGCTAGAGCCTGGACCGAGTTTCCAATATTTGTTCATTTTTCGAGTTTATCGGTTCAGGGTTGTTATTCGAGGCTTTTGTTCAGCTTTCATAACAATTAATTTCTTACGTTGTCGAGGCTGAGCTCCGGTCACGTGGTAGATTGTTATACCTCAAGCTTTCGGGTGACAATTTTCTCTAAGACATCGGTTGTTTGGGTTGTACCGCGCATATTAGGTCGTCAGAACATCTTTTTAATTGGGTCACTATCCCATTAGCATCCTATATATGTAGTTGTTTTTGTATACATCTTACTTCCATCATTTCAAAAAGCAGCTTCAGTGGGGTCTCTTTAGTTTAGTGGAACACTAACGAGTTTCTGAAACAAATTAAGCTCAATTCTAAGCAGTCAAGCTTAAAAGACTTAGACTAAAGAAGGTTGAGTAGTCCTAGAAAATATATTTGTTTTTAAGACTTGATACAGATCACCACAGCACGTACGAATTAAAAGAGTCTTACACTGATCTACTCTCCAAGACTAAAAGTTTAAAGACAAAGATCATAAGTTCGTTGAAATTATGTCTGGTTAGATTGTTATGACTGTTCTAGCTTAAGTTGTAATAAGAGTTATAATATGTTATAATTAGAGTAAACCATAGTAACAGATTACAGCTCGAAATAATAGCGCTTTATAATTAAATCCCTCACATTTGCAAAAATAATTTTAAAATTTTTTTGAAGTGTTTTTGGTTTTTTTGCTTTGTTGTTGTAATACCTTATCGCCAACTGAATCAGTTCAACCTGAGTTTATTTTTTGTCCTTTTGGTTTTGCAACGATAACTTTTCAGGTCGCCTACGTTGACAACAACAACTTTTTTCAGCGTTAATTGCCGCACGTTTGCAGCACATTTAACGAAGCATTTCGCTAACAAGTCGTTGGGCAAACCCGGCTGGCTGGCAAGCAGGCAGTATGACACCCCAACACACAGGCAACACTGGTAATCGTCACAACTTTTCAATTCCAATTCGAATGATTGTTTGTCCCTTAAGTAATAAAATAAATTTATGGAAAAAAATATATATGTTTTCTGTTTCCATAAAAATGAAAATTATGATAGAATTAGACTGTAAACTGCGGAGTCATCTTATAAAACTGTTGTGAATCTCAAAATTGGCCAAGAAAACTATTTTGGAATTGCAAAAACAGGATTTTGCAGTAGACAAAAAAAAATGGACCACGAAAGTACATATGATGGATCTTGGAACCACATTTAGACGCTCGGATAAAGCTCGATTAACAGTGAGTAATGGAGTTGATTTGTTTAAAGTCCCATACATAAGTATTAGGCTACAATCTCTTTTTAGGTCGATAGACTGGACCCAGCCATGCTACTGCTCCTTTAACTCGTCTGGAGGTCGGCAAGGTAGACCCCCGTGGAGGCGAAAATTTTTCCATGCGACTCTAACTTCTGCACGGCGAGACAGAAAGAAGACCCACGAAACCATTGAGTGTACGGTACGGCAATAGTTTGTACCTCAATTGGGTCGTGGCGAGCGCGGAGATGTGAGCCGTTGTGTTGTCATGATAGAAAAGCATTTCTGTCAAACTTTCAAACACCATCTGGTTTCATGATGGTTTAAAATCCGCAATCCCTACTGTCGGGTCATCATTCATGCGTACTTTGAAACTAGAAAAGCCAAGCTAAGGATTTGTTTGTTGCGTCCAAGAGGTCTAATGGAGTCACTTGAACACATTTAAATTGAAAATTTCCTGAGAGCTGGATCAGCAGCTGTCCTTGGGCTAGAGTGTTTCATGAAATTTTTTGATGGTCTATGAGCGGGCTGGGCGCCTCCGTGCCTTTGCCACATGGAGTAATAATCCGTTTATTGTCATCTTTGCTCATATTGGTTTTGTGAATTTATACTTTATGCTAAAGATGGATGTCACTTTAAGGTGTATTTTTCGTTTCTCTCTCCTACTTACCGAGACGCTTACTAAAAGCCAATTGGAACGGTCTTTCCATCATTTCTTCTTTACGATGCGGGCTTGCGACTGGCTATGACGTAGTTTAAATTCAATAATTTCTGAGATTTTATAGATGTGGGTTGGTTTTTATAGATAAAGCCAGCAGGATCGTTCTATCTATGTAAATATTCTCTGCCTATCGGACTATAAATGTAGTTATTAAATCAGCATTAAAATATATTTCTCATCAAAATTCTTCTATATTGCGGAGCCTCTTTGTAGAGAACATTGAAATTAAGAAATTAGCAGAAAACTGTGGAAAAATCTCAGTATTAGTATGTTACCACAAATTTTAACCCCTCACTTGGCACGTGGCATCACAACTCTCTCATTGCAAGATCTGCCGTTAGGCTATTTTCAGCAACACCTTGCTCTATCACTCGCTCTCTCTCTCACTCTTCGCCACCGCATGGTGTCAGCCCGGCGCAATATTAATGACGCGGCTAACGGAAGCCTTTTCGAATTTGTTTGATTGGATTTCTTTGTATTCGGAAAAAGTCTACGCATTTTGCAATTTAATTTCCGAGCGCGTCCTGTCAATCTACTCATCCTCCTCCTCTCCGTTAAACCTCACCTTGCAGCTTGGCTATTAATACCAGCAGCAGCAGCAGTCCAAGCGTGCAACCTTATTCGCATTTACCAAAGACATAGTCGACCTTTAAAATGAGTAGCAGGTGGACAACAATGGCAACAACAACAACAGCGGTTGTATGCAGTGGCAGCAACAGCAACAGACAGCGTCAGCAATGTAGATTGATTTTGCTTTATTTTATTACGATTATTATTATTATTGCTTTTATTTCCTTGGAGACCTGTTCGATGACTTCAAAGCGCTCTACCTCACCACCTGCATCAGCAGCAACAACACCACCAAAAACATGGCAAACACAATGTGCCACATCGCAAAGTGGAGGCTGAAATGTGTCGCATAATTTTGTTATCGTTGTTGTTGTTGCCCATTCAGCGACAGTTTTTTAAGCTCTGTCCACAGTGGTAGTATATCGTAGTCTCCCTTGACACCTGCCAACTACGCCTGTATGCGTGTGTGTGCGTGTTTGGTTTCGAGCTTTTGCAGGGCTTCACATTTGCCGCGTTCGTTACTGGCTAGCCACGAGCTGTTTTTTTTATTGTATTGCATATAAAAATTGTGACATAATGTTGAGGCACTCATAGGCCTACCTACCTAACCTGGACCCCCACCCACCTCTCAGCGGTTATCCGCTTGGTTTTGCGCATTTGTACGGCTGCTTGTTTTTCATTTTGCTATGAATTTGCTGAGGCGGCAATTTATGAAGTTTATTTGCCACATTTCAGCTGCCGCCCCCTTAAAGCCTCTTCCGTGCATTTATGCAACTTCTAATAAGTTTTTTTTATCATTAAAGGCAACTTATGGTAAATATAGACTTCAAACATGTTTCTTTCTTATAGTTGCTGTTGTTGTTGCTGTACTTAAGTAGATCACGTGTGCTGTCGCTTTGTTAAAAATATTGTCCATTTTAATACTCGTGTGTCACTTCAAAGGAAGTGGTCATTTGAAATCGTTTAGCCTTAAATGACCGCAACGGGCTTCTCATACCCGCGATACAGTAGGTAATATAAATATGTGCTTAAAGCTCGTTTGTGGTTTTTGTATACATATTCTAATTGTATTTTAAGCATGACTTAGCGATTAGTTTGTGTTGAATAGACGCTTAAGCGTTGTAATATTGAACTTTTTTTTGACTTCGAAAGCGCTTATACACTTAAAAGATTGTCCACATACCGTTAACTCTTTAATCTATTGTTATGAGGTAAAAAGTTTTAATAATAAATGCAATTTAATTGACAAAGGCCTTATTTGCAAAAAAATTGTTGGCCATGGAATCGTTAAAAATATTGTAAAAGAGTTTTGAAAAGTCTACCTTATCACGAACATAAGTATTTGAGCTGCACAATGCATACAGTGGAGGTCGTGAAGTCATTGAAAACTTGCCTCATGCGCGTCGTCCATCCATTGCTGTTAAAGAAAGTGTGCTTGTCTTACCATTATAGTAATATCCAAAAATCTCCCTGCTCTTATGGGATGACTGAATATATTATGGTTAAAGTTTTGGGTATAAAGCGTGCCATTGCTAGACTCACCACGAAAGACCTTAATCCTTTGCAAAAACGACGTCGAGTAGAGACCGCAAAAGAGATGCTTGATGCAACAAAAGCATCATTACTGGTGACAAAACGTGGTTTTATGGATCTAACGACGGAACTATTTAGTAATCCGCTTCCAAATAAACCAAAGCTAAAAAAATAAGTCAAAGTCGGTCAAAAATCAAAGTGATGCTCATCGTTTCCTTGATTACCGTGGTGTTGTTCACCATGAACACGTTCCATAAGATCAAACGATCAATAAGGAGTACTGCAAGGTCATTTTGAGGCGTCTACATGAAGCAATTCTCTTTAACGGCCGGATTTGTGGGCAGAGAACTTTGGAGCGCAACTGAATTATTGTGAGTAAATTTTGGAGATTCTATTGTTTCAAGAAATGGCGACATTGAAAGGTCTCCAAGAAGTTGTGCTATAACACCACTAGGCTACTCTTGTGGGGTTATTTGAAGTCATCGGTCTTTAGGCAATTAACCAGACTTTCTTAAAACTGTAGGAGTCAATATTGAACGTGCTATTCATGACATAAAACTTGATTTAGTGGAAAAAGTACGCGAAAATTGGGTTTATCGAATTCGTTCCTGCAAAAGAAGTCGTGGAGGCCATTTGAATGACGTTATATTCAGAGCTTTATTGTATCGTTCGTACTTCACATTAAATAAAAATTGATTTTTCTTAACTAGTAGTGTGTTTTTTTTTAAATCATATTACTCTTATTGAAAAACGTTTTATAGAAGGTCCAATGATAAACTGCCTTCTGGTATATACAAATGATACATAGAGGCTTACCAAATTAAGCGCTTACAAAAATAACAGATTTCCGTAAGTCTGATCGATTTTCGAGTACATATTATTGTATATTTTGCATATTAATCATTAAAGATAATACCGTGGAGTATTATATGTGTTATAATCTATTTGAGATAGTTCAATGAAGTTTCAGAAAAAGTCGTTTTTTATTACTAAAGTTCTACTTGAAATTATTTTGTATGTTATCGTAGGAATTATGGGTAAAAAAATTAAAAAGACAGCTGCTAAAACTCTCTCAAGGCAATATATAGGGTAATTGTTGTCCCTGAGGTTTGGATGAAAGAAATATTTGTAATTAAGATTTCTTAAGTTCAGAAAACCGCGTCAGACAAGACTTGCCTTATGTGGTTGTCGAGAGGAGAGAACTAGTAGAACGCAACATTATGTATTCTAAGACAGAAAGCTCAAGCTTTCAGGTTTAATTTTCAGAATTTTGTACAAATTGTCTTCGAGCTATGTATTACTAATGTCTTATTTGATATTTGTAGTTGTATAGGTCCATAAATCTTCTACAGAAACTTTTCTTCGAATATAACTAATATTTCACTGTTATTAACTTTACGATGTCAGTCCCTTCGCTCGTCTCCTGCTCCGACTCTTTTGAAATTTTAAGAAGCTTGGTCAAACATAAAAAATCTAAGACATGAGGAAAACTTGCATATCTTCAAGAAGGAAGAGCAAGAAAATGAAACTATTGGCCGTAAAAGCCAAGAATTGATAATAAAATCTATTAGCACAACATATACTAATACATACGAGTATATCTCAAACTAACCCCAGCAATCAGACGGTCAAGGAATGCCACCGGAAGTTGGGTAATTGCAACAAATAATTTGGAAAATATGCCATAGGAATGCAGAGCTATAAATTACACACAACACAAAAAAGAGGAAGAACGAAAAAATGTGCGATTGATATACATAAATGCCGTTATTTTTGCAAAACCCATCGAAAGATTTGACATACCGAGAGTTTTGGGATGCAATATCAATGTTTTTATTGCCTTATTTTACTGTTATTTTTTTGCTACTTGCAATCACAATCATTACAAATGCGACGCTGCATTGACGGTGACGATGTGAACGACGACCGAATCGAGTGCCGGATGCAATTCCTACAAAATGATAATTTATGATAATGACATTTCCGCTTACGGCTCATGACTGACCCGTACGCCGAGTCGCACCGCACCGCGCAAAGCAACGCATTTATTTACGCCATTGTGTGTGCATGTGTCTAACCGACCCGCGCGCACGACCGATGATGCGTAACATTGCGTGGCCACTGTGCAACTCCACAATTTGTCTCATTTTCAAATTTATACGAAATTTCACTTGTTAGTTATTATGCCAATGAAGCGAGCGATGGGCGAAATTTTTGGGCACGAGCGGGGGCGCGCACATGCAATATAGACGCGGCAAGTATTTATTGATAATTTCCGCAGGACGCGCAACAGTAATGGCGGGAGTAGGTGGTTGCGAAAGGCAAGCGCGTACCAGCGCGCGTACAACATAAAAGCGGAAGTGCTGCCATTTTGTGTATCGGCGTCGAGCAATCGATTGTTATTGTTATTGCTTTAGTTGTAGCTATTGTTGTTGCATTTTCGTAATGATAATAGTTGAACACAAAGCGAAACTGTTGGACAAATAACACGTTTGTAAGGCATAATATAAATATTTTCGCATGCCGCGCCACCACCGCCAACGCGCTGCTCTTGCTAGCGCCTATTGTTGCGCGGCTTTATGTTTCACGCGCCACAGCGCACTTGTGTGCCTACTCAATTGTTTACGGCGATTTATGACATACGCGGATGTTGGTCATAGCCAGAGCGCGTATGCCTCACGTTGGGGCGCCGCTTGACATTCAAACGCGCGCTCACGCGCATATAGTTTCAGTTTACATTCATAAGGACATATGCGGCACTTCGATGTGCAATGCATAGTTTGCGCGGCGCTTATCGTTGTTATTTATTGTTGTAAGCGCAATATTATGGCGTCAATCTCTAATGACCTTGAAAATTAGTTCCTTACAAAAAGCTGTCGAAACGCTCACTTTGCAACTATATGCGCGCACTTTTGTGTAAGTTTATGCGCAACTATTTAATGTCAATTGTTGTTGTTTTTTCTTATATAATATTATTATTTGTAATTATTTTCTCATTGTATCGCCAAGCACGTGCCGCGCGTCCAACAACAAAGTATCCATGGACAATATTTACAATACAAATAGTAAATGTTGCCAGTTCGCCCGCTTGCTTGCAATTATTTATTGCACACAAACAGATCTCTATATTAATTTATGTAAATATTTAATTGTTTAAAATAACTAATAGCTTGTGGCATTAATTGCGTATGCCGAACGCATTACAGCGACCATATTTGTTGTGCATCCGTTAGATGGGACAGGCCGGCTGACAGGCGGCATGTGGCGGCGAGATTTGTGGCTTTGGCGTAACTTACGCACAAATACCATTTAGGGCAAGTATAATTTGTTGGTGATGAAAAATTTATAAAAAAAAAATAAATTTAATAATATTTAAATTTTATTGTAAAAAAGATTAGTTTTAAAAATATGAATATTTTCATAAATAATATTAAATATTTTTAAAATAATTTTTGATGAAAAACAAGAAACACTAGGTGTTTCCATACAAGAACTTGATGTTGGTTGTTCATTTTGTATGGCAGCTATATGCTATAATGGTCCGTTATCGGCGGTTTTGACATATGTGCAACTTCTTGGGGAATACAAACACATGTGCATAATATCCGATCGATGTCACTAAGACCGAAAGACTAGTTTGCGTATATACAGACGGACGGACTTGACTAATTCGTCTGAGCTCTTAACGCTGGTCATCTGTATTTGTACTTTATAGGTTCTTTGATGTTATTCTCTCATTTATTTATCTATCTACAGAAAGGAATATCATAGCCTTATCTATAGAGCGACGTTACTTTGCTGGTCAGATGTAGTAATTTCTCTTCAATAAGAATGGCCTGGAATAATGTTTGCCAACGTTTTCAATTGCCTACCTCTCACTGTTATATCTTAACTAAAAGCTAGCAGACTATTTCTTTGCCTTAAATAATTTATAATAGGCACCTAATTTTTCGTCTTAGAAAAAATGGAAAAGCTTGTTCATATACAATAATAATAAAATAATAAAAATATTTATAGTAACAGGTTCTTTGAAAATATTCAGTCTCCGGTGAACTAATGTAATTTATCGAAGACTGTGTATATCATTTATCATTTATATTTATATGCTGTTTCAACACCTTCGATTTGATTTCAGAACACGGATGGAGCTGAATTGCTAGCTTCATTGTTCGAGATATTTATAATTATTCAAGCTTAGTTGGTCTGAATCCAATCTGATGATACGGTGTATTATTGTGACTAGAAAGCACAAATGATGTATTACTCTATTTATAAGTATACCTTAACCGGAAGATGTAGAAACTGTGAGCTATCTTTAGCAAAGTTTTGGTATTATCATATATTCAGAATATGACTGATGAAATCATAAAAGCTTGGCCATTCTCTTACAAGTAGAAAAACAAGCGAAATTCTTTAACTATTTTATAAAAATAGATACGGCTTTCGAAGGATCTAAGGCTAAACCGTCCGTACTGATTGTGGAGACTTGAATTAACGTGCATCATAGAATCTTCAGCACAATCGTGGGGAAGTGAAAACTAGACGTTTTGGTGATGTAATAACAACTGAATAAGAATCTGATAACCTAGCAATAGTTTTATATCAGAAAGCAGTTGTCTCAACTCGATTGCCATTGTCAAAGAAGATAATTGGATAGAGCAAGAGCCATGCTTGGAAGTGTGGTTGAAGTGTAAGGGTAAGAAAGAAATATTGTGCCGTCGTTGGAGCTTCGATAGTTGGAGTGAAACTCAGTTCTGTCGGATTATGGGAGCTTATACTTGTCATAAAATTTTTGTGTGCGACAATTTTTAAAATCTAATCGCTACAATGGCAAGAATAATTTTCGAATCGAATGTCGACCGAAAGGCCTTTTGTCAAGGAAAAAAAATTGTATCGGCTTAGTAACATAATTCTACTGAATCAGCGGTATCCAAGCGAAGGTGGCTGCAGGCTCCTACAGAGTGGTGACTATCCACTCCGATAGTATTGTAGGTCAGCGATATTAGCCGTCGGCTCACTGACTGTGCGTTGAAGACTTGTGAAGAGATGTCTAGATGTCTAGTTACTACATGATTAGTGTGGTTTGAGTGCCTGAAAACAGCGGTATTGCAGGAAACTGTAAGGTTGATGAGTTTATTAGGTCAAGCACTTCAGTCTCACTAGTTGAAAAATGGAAACGGGTAAAAGCTCCGTTGGTTTCTTTTGGTTCACAACTGGTTGGTTGTGCCTTAGGCCAGCTTAGCAAGCGTTGGTCGACTACTAGCAACTGTGCAGACGTAAGGTCTTTCTAGCCTAAGGTAAATCTGCTGTAAAAGCTGCTTGAAAGAATGTCGCTTGGAATCAACTCAGCACTTCCTTCAGGAATGGACTGTACATAGCAGTCCCATCTTGAGGGATCAGCCAACTAAGTTAGCCTAGCCTAGTAGTACTGCAATCACTGACTGACTTTTGGTCAGCGGGCGTTCGACAACTTCTACATTTTAACATAATATCAGAGCCCGGTCTACTAATTTGTTTACCGTTATAACAAGCAGCTTTTATTTTCTTAAACAAAGTAAATGGTTTCTAATTTTTTCTTAATTGGACGAAGTAAGGCGCATCAATAATATACATACAGTCCAGTATGCGTGAAAAAAAATCTAATTTCCAACATACCAACAAATTTTATAATAATCCCGCAGTGTTGCGCAAATTCGTAATTAAATGTTTAACGAAAATCACGCGTCCGGAAAACTTGCAACAACTCATGCAATGGCCTCAGCGCCAGCGGCGGCAGCAAGATGCAACATGAAAATGCCTGCAAAGAATAAGAAAAATTACATGCATCGCAGGAAGAACCAGCGCCCACTACAGACAAGCTACATAAATAACTTAGAAAGCAGCAAGCCGAAAGAAAAGTTAAATGAGAAAAAGAAGAAAAAAAAACGAAGAAGCTAAAAAGTTAAAGAAAGCAGCTTTGCGTGGAGAAGTAATGCAATTTTTTGCTTGTTAACATTTTTAGCATTCAGAATTTTTAGCCATTATTTCGGTTGCCTTAATGGCTTACAACGCAGCACTAATATGCGGCCAGCAAAGCGGAAGGGTACCGCTAGCAATGCGCAAAAACTCTGATTGTTGTTGGTGCACACACACACCACTACTACCAAACCGCCTGCAGGTGACCGTTGTGGTTATCATCTTTTAATAAGTTTTTAAAAAGCATAAAATTTCTTTTAACTAGCGCTTACGAATTTCTAAAGCAAAGCGCGCATACCAGCACAACAACAACTTCAGCAACAACAATTACAAAAGCGTCGTAAGAAAATGCAAAATATTATGCGGTGGTAAAAGTTTTTATCAACGCGCTTGCATGAATTGCACAAAGCGCGTTGTGCAGTGTCAAAGCGGCAAAGGTGCGCGCTCATAAAAGTTTGCCTGTAATGCATATATATTTTTATAGCGCGGTAACGCGCTTGCAGTACTATGTCCAATTTACAGACCGCGCCAGCTAAGTTACATTATTTGCTAGTTGCTTTTGTAGCTGGCGCGCTAATTTTCATAACGCGCACTCTAAATGCTTGCCCGCGCGGCACAGCGTTCAATGCGTGCGCCTTCACTTGGCTTGCTGTGGCTTTGCTTTGTATACGCGCGCTCACACTTATTTTATATACAACGGTGTAGACTACCGCCATTTTGCGATAAGTTTACTTTGTCGTGCACAGTTTTTGGTGACGCCATTTTATAGAAAATGAATTCCTAATTAGATGACACCATCGGCGCGTAAATAATATTCGCTAACCACACGACTCATACTCAAAGGCGCCTTGCTTAAGTTGGTCGAGTGATTGGTTGGTTGGCTGGTTAGCTGCTTAAAGCGCGCCATATTAGCGTTTCGACGTGTATACTTTGGCAGCAGCGCGTCGCACTTCTCTGCGCATTACTTTAACGCGCTTTTGCCATCACGTCTTAAATAGTTGCTGGGCGCGTTGCTGCGTTGACTTGCACGTGTACTTTTTCCCTTTTTTATTATGCTTACTTTCTTTTGCCGTCTCCGTTGCCAACTTCCAGTTTTGATTTGCACATCTCCAGGAAATCTTGGTAAACTTTTCTTTAGCAGTGCGCGCGAAGGTTGAAAAGTTTGCTGCCACATAGCCGCCAACGGAGCGGCAACCAACAACGTCGTTTGCATTTTGCCAACCCACACCAAATGCTTCACTACTGCGTACTGCTTTCGCACCAGTAGCGCGGGCGCTGTACGCGCGCGCCCCTATTTTTCTTAGCGCATTGTTAGCGCTTTGCCGTTGTCTTGCTTGCTCTTATTTCTTACTTTTTCTTTGTTGCCCGTGTTACTGTTGTAGCGGCAATGGTTGTATATATGTGTGTGTGTGTTTCTTTATCGCGCATTTACCAAGTGGCAAAGTTTTCTCGTTATAAGTTTCAGCGTAGCCTTTGTGCGCGCGCGTTTTCTAGTTTGCGAAAACTTTTCGATATTCTTGTCACATTTTTTGTTGTTGTCCAAAAACTTTCAGCATCTTTCCCGCTAGCCTGCATCCGTTATGTATCGAGCGCGCACAGAGTTGTGCTGCTTTTCTAATATGGCGCTCACTGCCATCGCGTTACGCCGCTCCACGCTGCTCAGCTTTCCTAAAACAGCAGCCACTTTACCTATCTAGCCGCACATCTTCGCATTATTTTTGCTTTCACATAAATGTATAATTGTTGTTGCTATTGATGGTATTATCATATTTGCTACTGCTGCTACTATTTGTTTGTTATTGTTATTGCCTTACCTTTATATACGCTAGCCGGAGTTGTATTTACCACTTCCACGCATTTGTCGCTAGTGACGTTTCACCGTTGTATAATAAGCGCACAAGTTTATTTCTTAGGCAAAAGTTGGCGAAAAAGTTTGGCGCTTCGTTTGTACGTTTCGTCCTCTCCGCTGACAGTGCTGCGTTTCCGTTAGTATTTGTACTATTTTTCTTGACAGCGCTACAACTTCTGCGTCTATATGTATATTATCTCCTACTACGTGCTACACTGCTTCAGCTTGGTTGCGCGACGCACGCAGCGAAACTTCAACTTGAAAGTGTACTTTAAATTCTTGCAAATGAGCGCATCACCAAAAAATAACTTTTGAACAAATTCAATCTGTTTGACGCCGTTGAAATAAACAATTAAGGTGCTGCGCTTTATGGCGGTGATTGAGAAAACATTATCATGATTTAAAAAAGATGGACGAAGAGTAACATTACCATAAAAACGCTTACGACTTTCAAGTGCGGCAAGTTTACAGGAAACTCGAAAAGCAGAAAAAAGTTTAATACTTTCCTATCAGGAAGTATGGCATCTACCAATTCGAAGTGAATTTTTGTGATTGAAGTAATATTATATAATAAGAAAAATTGCCAATATTTAATCACCGCTAGATGACGCTCGGCGCGGAAAACAAATTTTTGTTGAACATTTTCTAAGGCTCAGCAAATAGTAAAATCATCGGCGTTCCAAGCAAGAGAGACAGTTATCGAAATGTGTGAACGATCAAGTATACGAATATTTGGTCACAAATTAGTTGATTTCATCCGGTTTTCTCTTCACGCCAATATGTGCATAGTCTAAGAATTTCTATGTGACAATGCACACTAAAAGTTTACTCTATTTGAGACTCAGAAAAATCGAAAACTCAAAACGGTCTTGTTGAGAATTCCTCCATAGAATATCGTCTAATCTTACAGGTAGCTAAAGTTTTCTTGAGTTTGTGGAAAAGATGAACTATAGAGAGACCAAGCCTTCTAAAGGATAAAGAGATAGTTAGGAATTCTTCTCACATCAATTCTGTTAAACGACATCGCCGGGTTAACATATTAACAGTCGCGTAGAGCTCGGAGTGCTTTCTAATCAACGGGTCACCTCTTACTCCCTATTTTTGACTACCTTCTAGCGGAATTGCTGGAAACTGCAAAATAACTAGAAGCGATAGATCGCAAGAACAGAACGGAAACCCGACTCGTTCGAATTTCAAATAATCATGTTCCTGTTCCTCACTTGTTCTAGCGCTGGATCTCTGGACTTCGTGTGAGCTTAGCAGGCGTTGGTCGATGACCAGCTCCTGTGCAACTCCGAGAACCTTCTGGATCATGTTATCGAACGCAAACTGTCAAAGCTATATGGTGGAAAGTCAACTAGAGACATCTAAGTATTTTCTTCCTCATTATCCGGCTTTTACAAGACTGAGGTTGGAACGCCTCGGCAGTCATACTTTCTTTTTTATGATCAATATATACGAGTTTTGGGTATCACGATGGACAAGATTTTTAAGTTGTTCAAGTGAGAATTCTGTTTGTGCTTATAACAGAAACGGTCTTTGAACCTAACTTAACCTTAATTTTAGGTAGACATGTTGACAATCCACTCAACCGGGAAAGTGAAGTACGGTTTCAAATATTTAGCTCTCAAAAGGTTAATATTTTCGACTTTCATCAAAAAAGTATTAACAAAAAGTCCAGTTTTACAACTCATCACCTACTGAGTGTCATTCCAATTAACCATAAAAATGATGCACGAAATAATTTATGTGTTCTGCGAACACTTATAGCCAAATTTAACGATGAAATCGATGAGCTACCGGACTTTTTGTTTTGCACCAGTCACAGTACTTCACCTGACTGCTCACATATAAGCAACAACAATATGTCATTGCATAAATAATTTCTCCCCGAAAATGACAATGAGTGCGCCAATAATGCGATGATGGGACGACTGATGATGTTGATGATGATAGCACTGATGATCATGAATCATCAGCGGAGCAACGCTAAGCCATGCCGCAAATGGGCAACACTTCAATTGGCGACGTGCGAGCACGCGAGGCCTGCATATTTGCCATAAATAATAAATAATTCCAATAAAAATTGTGCGCACGCGCTGAATGCTAATAGGTGGCAATAGCAAAAAGTGTGGTATTTCTTTAGAGACGCCAGCCAGCCTCGATCACGTCGCATTTGAGTCAGAATGCTGGAGCTACAAATACAAAAAAGGTTGGAAAAGTAATGATTTGCGCATTGGGTGCAAATGTGAACACCGTGTGGTGTGTTTTCTAGATTTATTAGTATCATCAAAAGGTTTAAAAAAATAATGAAAATATTATTAATATTTAAAAACGTATCTGCTTGAAGAGGAATCTAAACACTTAAATCGATCGAAACGACGAAATGAAACGAAATTGTATTACGCAACAAATAACCGTCACGCTCGAAACATGCAGAGTGCGCACATAGTAAATATTTTTTTGGTTGAAATTGTTTGGTGTAATACCCAGATAGTTTAAAAAATTATAAGAAAAAGGGGGTTGCCACCTGTTTGAAAATTAACAAAACCATGATAAAATAAAAAGACTGTGGTAAGTAGAAATAAAAAAAATGAAATAAAGGATTAGGGAGCTGACGCTTAAAATAATTATTTAACAGGGTTGCCATCTACATATTTTAAAATATACCATATATTAAAGAAAATATAAAATATAATAGTGGTTTAACATTGAGTATGCAAACTAAGGGATCACAGATGGCTTTCATATTAAAATGTTTTGAAGGGCTGCCAGACTTAAAAAATAAAAAAACTATTTCGTTAGAAACGCATGTATTATTTGATATACATAGATATACATATTTGATAAATTTTCAAATGCTCTAAAAAATCGTTTTTGAGGTCTTGGCATCAAAAAATTGTAAAAGGAAAATTTCTAACCTCCATTTACGAGTTAAGCCAAGACAAAGCGACTTAAGCGATATCCCAATTAAAAATGAAATGAGCTTATTTACCAGGAAGTATGAGATACCAAACGTCCATCTCCTTTAACTCGGAGACTCGCACCTTCATCCTGTTGGTGCCTGAAAGGTGAAGTACCTGGGCCAAACATTATGGAGAGAGTGAGGAAAGTGGCCATATGGTGCTGTAGAGGAGCTATTCGAACCATCTCTTCACAAAAGCTCCTCCAAACCAAGGTGTTTTGTTTTGAGTTGTCCAAAAAGTGGCCCTCATTAGCATCTGTGGTCCACTATATACACAGGTGGGTTGCTGCGAAGCTCGTAAACCTCAGGGAAGCTGGGTGCATGAAAGGCTCCAAATGGAGACATTCTGAAATTCTCTCCTTCTTCGATTACATTTCTTAAAACTTGGATTATTGGATTATTAAAACGCAGAGTCTACTCCTGGTGGTGGTGGTGGTGACATATCGACGAGGAATAAGTGGCTGGCGTAATGTCGCTGGAACAGTGGCGCAGTAAGCTTTTACACGCATGGGTCGCAGCTTAGAGGGAAGGTAGAAGGGGAGTTTTCAGTCAGGGACTCCCTCTCAAACATAGTTTCAGGCTACCGGATCACTGCAGCGTTTTTCAAGCAGTAATGGCTACAATTAAGGTCGTAGTAGATCCCACCTTTTACAAAGGGGAAAGCATTCACTCTGAAAGCAGAGCGGCAATACGAGCTTTGATCAAGAGAGGGCAACCTAAGGGTATAACAAGTTTGCCACGAAGTTTTTAATAGCACCCTGAAGGAAGCGTAAAATATATACATACATAAATGATCAACGGGACAAGTTGAGCTGTATACCGCGAATTAGTCCCTCAGTTTTTGAGATATCGCTCTGAAATTTTGCCCTCGTTCTTTTCTCCTCCAGAAGTTTCGCATTTTTTTTGGAACTGCCGACATCGGACCCTTGTGGCATATATGTATGTAGCTGCCACTGGAAACTGAAAGATCAAAATTAAGATCTTGTATGAAAAACTTTTTCGTAAGGTAAGATATCTTCATAAAATTTGGCATGGATTTTTTTCCCAGGCAACACTGAAATATCCGAACAAATTTTCTAGATCCGACTGCTATATCATATAGCTACCATATAAACTGAAGGATCAAAAACAAGTTCTTGTACGGAAAACTTATTTATTTGTGAAGGATATTTTAGCTTCGATGCAACCGAAGTTAACGTTTGTTCTTGTTTTTATTTTTCTTTAATATTTTATTTTGGCTTTTCAGTAATAACTACTTTATGCCATTACATGTAATGCATACTTCAAGTTTTTTTTAGTCTATTTGACATATTTTAAAGGAAGCTTTCCGATAAAGTGTTTCAAGTGTATCCTGCAAACTATTATATAGCTGCATATTTTATGTGTATATGTCTTTGTATATTATTATATAAAAACGATTTTTAAGTAATTGAGATAATTTAACAGTTATTATGATAGCATTTACTACTTCACAAACAAAATGGAGTGTATGCATTAAGGCGAGCTGCGGCAAAAACAACACAACTAGCACTTCAGCAGTCGGATTGCTCCAATTCCGGTCACACAGAGGCTCATACACACACACATACACACAGATAGGATTTGAAGACAATACAAGCATAATTTTCCACTCTTAAACCGTTTTGCATTAACGGAACGCGTGTGTTTTTCAGGCTTACATCACACCTCCTCCCCGTAGAGCTGATTTTTAATATGCACACACACGCACACAAACATATATACATATACATGCACATAATTTTTTGTTTTGCCGCTAATTCGAGCAGCTGCAATTATCCACATCCAACTGAGCGTGCATTATTTTTTCACACACAGAAATCCATCAAGAGTGATGAGTAGTTGAATGGCTATGCGCGTGTATATGTATGTGTGGTAAGACCATCAGCAGTGGCAGCAGCGGCAACACCGGCGGCGGTGGCGGCGGTCGGCACTTCACCATCATCGTCATCAACTCGGCTAAACGTTGCGTCGATTCGCCGGTATGCAGGCGAGCTGCATCGACAGCAACAAAGACAAATATAACAACAACAAATATAACTACAACAACAACTGCTACAGCATCATCAGTGGCAGCAGCACTGGCAGCTCGAACAACATGAAATCCATTAGTGCATGGCTCATTAAATCAGGAATAGCCTCCATTTTGCTAATGGAAAATTCTCATCATCTTCTTCGGCTTGTGCCGCGCGTCCTCTCGCGCCATTACAGCAGTTTTCGTTGATGTTTTTCTGCTTCTTTTTTCTGCTGCTTTGCTGTTTGCTCAGCAGTGTGAAGGCGATGGCGATGTCGGCGGCCTCATTGCCAGGCTGACGCTACATTGGGTGGTTTGAACAGGTCGCACGGGCGGCGACTGACGACGTCACGGCAGCCTTCAGCGTTTAACTAATTCGGCAGAAAATAAGCTAAGCACTCAAATACAACAGCAACAACTACATATACTTATGTGTGTGTGGGGCGGTTGGGCGCTTAGTTAGGTAGTTAAGCTGTACTCATTGGTCCGCGCGCTGCACAGCAAATTCGCATGCCACATGACTATGCCACATACATACACACTTGTGTGTGGTATGCTGGTTGTCATGGCCGCATACTTTGCCACCCACATGACACATTCCGCTCCACTCATAATCACCGTACGTCAACATAGAGTTGACTAGCGCCACGATTGCTATGTGTTGGTGGCTAGCCAGAGGTCCTCTACCTGCCTGCTGCTGTTAGGCGCCACAGCAGCTAATAAGAAGCAATGCGCGCTGAGTTCTAAAATTGGAAATAGCACACAATTTCCCTAATTGGCAAGTGGCTGCTTAAGCCGGTGGTACACTATTGTTGTTGTTGTTATTTTATGTTTTTTGCTGCCGCAGCACCTGCCTCTCGGTGTTGCTGTTGCCTTGTTTTTCATATATGTACACGGACATAGTGGATAGTTGCCAGTGGCGCTGTTTTACAGTTGTTGGCCATTCCAAGGTGGCTGCTTGCCACAACATGTTGGCGAACTAGCGGATACTAACAACAACTATAGATTTTGCAACAACATGCTGTTAAACTGTAAAAATACATACTGTAACTGTAAAAGTAGTTTAGTCTTCAGATCTAAAACATAAAATTAAAATTTATGGAATTTTAATTATTAGTTTTTGAGAGCTGACCTTATTTATTATGAGAGCGCTCCCTTCACTTACTTTCAAGGCTCATTTTTCATACCTAGCATCACAACAGTTGTTAATATTTTTTCAAAAGTTGGCAACATTAGTACCTAAGTTTATTATTTATTAATCTCTTTCGTGTGAGTTTTTCAAAATCTATCAAACTAAACTCAAAAAAACCCTCTCTTGAAAGCATTATATAAGTGAAACGCTTCAGATTTGGTACGTAAATAAATTTGTTTTGGTTTGCTAATGGCTCTAAAGATTTAAGGATTTATTACATTTCAGCAGACTAAAGAATCTATTCAACCTCAACTATACATCGCTGGTAATTGGACGAATTCTAATAATTTATGACTTGCGGCTAAAGCATGACTCTCAGCTGTTGAGTTGTTAAGAGAGTTGAACTTACGCTCCCATTGAAATTTTATGAGACTAAATAAGCTATCCGACTTAACTTTATCTCATCGCGAAGAACTGCCGGAATAATTGCAAGTTATAAACTATTTACTCATAAGCCTTTCCGAACTTGTATTAAATTGTGTATCACATCCAAATATAAAATTTTTCCATCTCAACTCTGTCTCATTCAAGCTTCATTGGGCCTAAAGCCCTTACCATTGACGCACTTTCTCGTATTTCGTAACCGAAACTAATCGTAAGTGGTTAAATCCGGTTATGGATAAAGAGTGATTTCGAGACCTATTAATATTCCGTATGCACTCTTAAGCATATTCGCATTAATTTGGCGGGAGAATACGTTCTCCTTAGTAAAATGGTGAACTCTTCCAATGTACTTTACTTTATTTACCGATACTTTGATAAAAACTGTATGGTTTTTGTTTTTAATAATATAATATCTTTACCCCATGAATCTCTCTCTCTCTGGGCTCTGTCTTTCCCAATATTTAAATGATAAACGAAAAAGTAAGAAAATTGCTGCGAAATGAACATTGTATTATGTACAGCTTTATAGACAACTCTTTTTGGTGTGATTTTAAAAATTCTCAGCTGCCAATTGGAGCTAGCACTACGCCAATACTTCACATTCTACAACGTTCTGTACGCTAGGTGCTTATTCATCTCGGTTTCGGTGTACCAGTATGGGAAGGTCTTTTGACTAATTCAGGCGGACAGCGATATATAGTTGTCTCGGATGGTTCAAGAGTGCGCCAAGCTCTAAGCAATTACTTGGCTCTTTCATTGGATTGCAAGCTCTTATAGTCTGAACTCAGTGGCTAACATACGTACGATAGTTACGTTTAAATAATTATTTGTATTTCTAAAAAATTCAATGCAACTACTTCCATAGTCCATTTTGGAATCATTGATGTATGTAGGCTCTGAAAAGTCTCCAGTAGCTGCTAAAAAATTTGCTTCCTAGTATTTTAGAGACCAAAGGACGTTTTTTCCATAATTAAATATATGAAACCTTCGGAAGAGGATACAAAGATGTGTTGTAGACAGTTTAATTTAGCAGTTAAAAAAAAATTATATTTTGAGACAAAAAGGATGGAAATTGACGCACTGTAACATGCGAACTAGTGAAGTGAAATGGGCTTCGAGCTAAACGTTTTTAAAACTTTTAGACTACATCTATTAGAAGCTTTGCAATCCCAAAGCAATTTTTTAAGACCATTACTGTTATTTTTGATATTTTGAGTGAAATTGTGATTTTGGCATACTGCTTTCCGAAAAAATTCGCAAAACTACCTTTCTAATTTGACTTTGCCATTAAAAGTGTGCAGAGTTTCATTTGATAAAAAATATAAAATTGAATCAAAACAAGAAAAAAATCCAACTTCCTGCCACCGCAGGCCTTGCAATATGGAACGTGCAACATGCCACATGCTTGCGAGCTTGCCTGCACTTGCCACGCACACGCACTTAGGCATAATTAGTCGTTGCCGCATGGTTATAAGAATGTATGTGTGGCATGCCACGCCTCATGCACAGCGCTGCGCAACTAAATAGTAACCTTGTAAATTTCACGAATGCCTTGAGTGTAAAAAACCACAGAAATTGCAATATACAAACGCGCATACATACATATATACAAACAGATACATATATATATATGCATGGTTATAACTGTTGGTGAATGTTGCCCCATGCACTTGTGTGCCTGTGTCGGCACTTCAAAAATTTAATTAGCTCACGAAAATGTTACGTTGCATGTTGAATGCCTCATGTTGCATGAAGTGTGGCCTGAGGCGCTAGAAATTTATTGAGTTAGTTTTGAGTGTTGTCGGTTATGGTTTATTAATTTCAAGTGCCACACAAAGTCGGAAACTTTTCGTTTTCAGTGTGAGTGTGTGCGTTTCTTTTTTTTATAAATATTGTAGAGGAAAAGAGTTTTGATTAATTTTTAGCTAATTAGTGTTTTGTGGAGAGTTAAATTATTTTTAAGTTTCGTGAACTACTTTCTCGTTCAAGAAATTTTGGAATTCATTAGGCAGTCAAAGTGCTGTGAAAAGCTTCAGGGGCCTATAGACGCGGTTCAAGGATCGGTGAAGCTTCGGAGCTTTCTTAGATTGAATTATGCGGCATTCGCTTTACCTGGGAAAATAAAAAATTCACCCAAAAATCTGTATTTCTGAAATTGACTCAAGACTCTCGAGATCATTAGAATCTTCTTATATTTCTAAGACTGAATTATGGATTAATCGCTACCAGCTTGAAAATTGATTCCTGAAATTGACGCTGAACGGTCGGAATTATGGGTTATTCGTTACCGGCTTGATACTAAGCAAAATATATCAAAAATTCTATTTCCTCAAATGAGGAGAACACCGAAGTCACCAGAAGTTTTGGAAAGCGCTTTAGGCACCTCGAATCGCTGATCAAAGAACGGTTAAGCTTCGGAGCTTTTTAAAACTGAATTATAGCTCATTTGCTAGCCCTTGAGAGTACAAAAAAAGTTCCAAAAATCCTGAAATTGACTCTAAACTTCCGAGATAACCAGAAGCTTTAAAGCTTTCTAAAACTGATTTAGGGCTCATTCGTACCCCTTGAAAATAAGAAAAAAATCCTAAAAATACCCTCTCCTGAAATTGACTCTGAGCTTCCGAGGTAACCAGAAGCTTTGAAGCGTTCGAAGACCTAATTATGGATTATTCGCCACCGCTTTGAAAATAAAAATCTTCCAAAAACTTCAATTCCTGAAATTAACACCATTATCAAATTCTGACTGAAGTTCTCTTCGAAACCGATTCGTGCTTTTCGTTCAGTATAATTACTAGGGTGACCTCAAGTTTCACTCATTTTAAGTCTATTTAGTCTTCACGCTTGCCTTTAAACACTGAAAAAGGTGAACGCCTGAATTCAGAAATCATATCAGATGTCGTAAATAGGTCTCGAAGGAATATTAGCGCCCAGTTCTAATAATAATGAGGAGTAAAAGTCTAAGGCAATGGAAAAACCTATCTTTTAAATAGGGTTTTTACCTGTGATATTCAAGCTTTAAAAATGTTAAAATCTTCATTACCGCTGACCGTCGGATGGATATGATTCGGTATATGAGGATCGCCTCTTGAAACAACTGATCATAAATTAGCTAAAATAGCGAGCTTCAGCTTTAAATTTCTTTTCAATCCATTCAAGTTAAATCAATCTGTATATAGTTCTAGTTAATACTCAGTAAATTCCAGCAATAATACTTTCGTACATTCCCTTCATTTGCCAATCAACAACATTTCACAATTTCTGCAACCTATCTTTTTTGTCAGCTTCGATAGCTGGCCCAAGCTGTCATTACTCTGTAAAACTCATCAATTTTCACTTTGGCCGTTACCTCGGTAAACCACAACCACAAGAATTCCAAAGGCGGATATGTAGCGAACAATAGATACGTAAATGCGGACAATTCAACAGCGGCTCTGACTCTGGCTGGCTGGTAGACTAGCTAATGGTTGTGCAGCGCGTTGACAGTCGAGGTCACCGAGAGTTGTCAGCCGACAAACAGCTTGCGGTTCACTTCACACCCATATTCATATCGGCAAGCGGCTCAAATGCCAAATCAGCGTAAATGTATCATTCATTCGACTCATTTTTCATTGGTTTGTCGAGCGATCGGCGGCGAGCGTCAATCGGTGGACGTGGAACGTGCAAATGAGCTTTGCACACAATTCTAGCGCAGATATTTATGGCTTTAAGTTAACGCATATGTTTGCATGTGTATGTAGTCATGTGAAAGTCGTGTATTAATAACTCACTCTTGGCCTTTGACGGTCGAAACATGAAGTCGTCAACTTGTCAAATCGTGTTGTTTACCAACCAAGCTGCGAGAAATATGATACAGAATAAGGTAAAATACTCTGGAAAGTCATTAATTTACATTAAAAGTTAATTAGTCGGTCATTTGGAGCACCAAGTGATTGGTATACTTGTATATTATTTATATATACGAGAGGATATGATATTTGTAAGTGTATTTGTGTATTTGTACTACATACATATTATATATGTATATTTATATACATCATATGTTAGCTAGTGAATAGCATTGCATAAAAAGTCAGCCAAACAAACTTCAAATCGACAAATTTCAGACAACTGCTTTAATACTGTATATTATAATCACAATTTGAGTGGCAACTCTATGCAAAATAATTTATTTTAATAAAATGTATTTCAAAATTTTTATATTTTGAATTTTTAGGTAAATTAATTTAAAAATTCCAATTGATTGGCAACTCTTTACTAAATATATTTTTTTTTAAAACTATTTTTACAGCTCAAAAGCGCACGAAGTTTATTTTTCGAATTTTTGCGTAAAAAAAACAAATTATTGATATGTGGCAACTCTGTAAAAAATTTCTGTTAAAAATAACAACTGTTCATATAAACGAATTTATGTATTATTGCATAATAATCAAATTAAATTTATTTTGAATATTTCGATTTTGGCAACGCTGTCTAAATGTAAATTTAACGAAATTTAAAATTTCGTAGCTTAACGGTTTTTCAAAAAATATTTAGTGTTTCAAAAATTTTTTATTTCCTTTTATGTATGAATTAATTCTTAATATAATTATTTTTAGAAATTCAAACATTTAATTAATTTTTTTTACGGTGGCAACTACTGTTAAAATATTTTCTGTCATAATAAAATTTTAAACTTCCATATGATATTTTGTTTTAATAAACGTCAGACCTAAGTAAATTAACTTTTAGTTTTTAATTGGTGGCAACATTAAAAAAAAAAATTCTGTTTAAAATTTCTTTAACAAATATCGAACTTGATAAAAATGAAGTTGGAAACCCTATGTATCAAACTTTGAAATAAAAACGCCAAGGTTTTTAGCAGCAGTTTATGTATTATTTTTCCATCGCTGAACCAAGGCTGAGCAAAGCAATTCCATTATGACTACCATAAAGCAACCGGAACCTTAAAGTGGAAACCTTAAGCCAAAAATATTGTTTTGGCTTTCTATTAGTGACTACAAAGTAAATAGTTTTTTGCACGAAACTCTCGTAGCTTTCCGGGCTAGCTTTTGAATTATAGGCAAATATTTTTTTTAGAAATTATAACTTTGAAAACCGGTTGACTAAATAACTGATACTGTGGGTCACTGGAAGTTTTTTTTATTTTTGAAATACACTGCAAAGTTAGCGAAATACGGATTGTGATTCCTAGAGCTTATCCTACATAAGAAGTCCCAACCAACTCATTTTGATTTCTTGGCACCGCGATTAGTAGGTCGTATCTCACCAAATGATGCCTTGTGATTGCAAATCCCTTGTTTATATGTTATTGGCTCACCGAGTATCCGTATGTATCTATATCTATATCTATATCTATATCTATATCTATATCTATATCTATATC
>NW_021667836.1:1620027-1635674 GCF_001188975.3 Bactrocera oleae
TATCTATATCTATATCTATATCTATATCTATATCTATATCTATATCTATATCTATATATATATCTATATCTATATCTATATCTATATCTATATCTATATCTGTATCTGTATCTATATCATATCTATATCTATATATAAAACTATATATTTATATATAATATATTACATATATATTCACTTGCAAAAGATATTTAAAATGCTTGTGACGATTACACGGGTTTATAAGTATATACGAAACCCCTTCAGCGATAGTATCCACCACTTATGGTACACGTAAATGGCAATCTGCTCTTGAGTATCTGCCAGTGCGCATGTAAATGATAATGCAAGAATCCAAAGGAATGTGATGCACATTTAATGGCTTCCTTTGTGCGAAAAGCTGCAATGTAAGTGGATGAGTGCTATGCGCGTGTGTGTGCGCTTGAGTATGCGTTGCATGCCATAAAATGGCGTACGACAAATATGAGTTAATGCCCACTCAATGGTGGGGCGACACACGCACCCACACTGCTCACTAACACCTCTCTCACACATAAAAAAGAGAAGGTGTTAAAATAAATATAATTGCTTGACGCGTTATTGTTGTTTTTGCTGTGCGCAGATATATTTTTTGTTTAGTCAAAGGATGTGTGAGAAAAATGACAATTTGTAAATGAGTCAGCGCGGTCGAAAAAATACACAAAATGTTTGGGGTAAACAATCATACGGGGGGGAAATATCTGTGTATGTGTATGCAGGCAAAGCCATAGTTGGCGGCATGTAAAAGTGCTGCAAAAGACAACAACCGCTGAATGCGAAGTCATTTTTCACTTGAGTTAAATTTGTGCCGGCAGAAAAGAATCTTTCTTCTTCCCTGTACCCTTCTTCAGCAGTGACTGGAGCATATGTCATACAAAATAATCAACACTGTACCATAATGGTGTGTAAACAATGCATGCCTATACCGCTAATGGATGAAAGGAAAGTATAAAATAAAATCGTGGAAATTAGCTGAATGCTGCGACAAAATTTTATTGGTTTCGAGTTTCAAAATATTGCGCCAGCATAAGACCGTTTTCTCCAAAAACCGAAATGACCATTTTCTCTAAAAACAGAAGATGATTAGAGTTTTATTAAGAGACGAAATCAGTTGCTCCAGACGGAGGGAACTAAGAAAAGTTACAAAAGCGAATGAAGCTCAACAATTGGGTTTCCGTTACCATTGTAGGGTGTTCGATAAAGCCTAAGGAATTCGTGAAGCTAGCTTTTCGAAATATCTGCTGCTGAAAAGGGCGTTTGAATTAAGGTTGGATCTTTTAAGAAGACAATGCTGTAAGGTTTTACACTAAGCTGAATGGGATTCCGACGGTAAAACCCTAGCTTGGAAATTGTAAAACATCTCGTCATCCTACTTAAGAGGTTATATTAGGTTGCAAGTCAAAAAGCAACTTTGTTTTTGTGAATGTTTTTTGCAGAGATATTATATTTAACAAAAACATAAAAATTTTGTACATTTACGGATTTTAATCAACTTTAATAATCGGTGATTTATTTTAAAATATTTCTCGATTCCTTTGTTTCCGTAACCGGTCTCCAGGAGGACCCAAAATTATCTTATACCCAAAAACCACAAAATTTATTGTAACAATAGATGGTCCTATGTGGACTATGGACTAAGGAAAAATTGATTTTTGGCAAAATGGCGGCTTCTTGTCGGTTTTTGTGTAAAAAGTTGCATATCTGAGTGGCGTAAAAAATCAGTGGCTTAAAAAACTATATCACAATACCTGACAAATATATCTAAGAAGGTCGTGTGAAGTCGTTCGGTCCAACTATTTTGGAAAAATGTTCCTCACTGTTTTTAAAAAAAAGTGTTTTGAGTAAAACGGGTTTAAAGGGAACCGATTATACCAAATTAAAAAATTCTCACAAATACAAAATATTTTACAGATGAACTTAAATTTTTCAGAGAATATTCTCAAATATATGTACATTTAATATATATGCAAAAAAAGATTAGATTTTTTTGAAATTCATAAGTGTAATAACCCCTGAAGAAGAAAGACGACGGTAGAAATCAAGTTTCGATTCTATTAGCTGTGCAATAAGAAAAAGATTTGGTTACGAGGAGGAATAAAGGAAAACATTGTATCCATTTGTTGTTGGTAAATCTTTCAATTAATGAGAACCCTGAATGCTTGTCGTTCTGAAGATACGGGAGGAGAATTTCAACTATCTTGATAGAAAATTACCACGTTAACTCAAAGATATCTCGAAAATAAAATTTCGTGTTAATTTTAAGTTCAACTAGAAGTCAGAAGTATAATTATATTTAAAGTGGGGTGTTCTCAGTGCACTTAGAATAGTAAAAAAAGCTGTTTTAGTTATTGGGACCGATTTTTAGGAATTAAAAATACTTAAACAATTATTTTAAAATTTTTTGCCTGAAGTTATACATATTTTAAGAATACAGAATAAACATTTTGAGGAAAAAAATTAAATATTTTTTGAGTTACACGAGATCTGCTGCGATTTTTGATCAAACAAAAAACTGTTAGGTGTCATTGTATGGAGAACTATATACTATTGCAAATTATATAGAGAACATGCATAAAAAAGAGGTAGTGATCGTTTCAGTCGTCTTCGAGTAATCACACAAGCAAATTTGGAAAATTTAGTTTTGAGTAAAACGCTTTTAAAGATAAACAGATGGATCTGATTAGACGGCTGTAACTCCAAAAATATTTGATATATTGAATTAAAATTTATTATGTTTTTTCCAATGGTCTCTAATATTGAAATTAAAAAAAAAATTTATTTTCACACTAAGTGTGCCTCTTGAGAAAATCGCTAAATGATCGAAGATGAAAAATATACGAAAAAAGGTTATGTGCGTTTAAATCCGCTCTCATGGTTTCATTTACGATTACACTCGTTGATTTATGGTAAGTAAAAGTGAAGTTAAAATTTTTTTTTTCTATTTTCGCATCCCTCATCTCGTGTATATGAGACTCCTGACACAACAATTTGATCGCCAATATTTTAGCATATTCTTAAGCCAAATCGACGCATTACGCAGGATAATTGCACAAGCATTGTTCCAAAGCAATCAAGCTGGGTGCGCAATTTTGGGACGAAAGCACAAAAAAAAAAAAACAAAAAAAAAAACAAAAAAACTTTCGCAAAATGATTTCAGCGGGTGATTTGCGTTTATAATTGAGGAATATGAATTAAATAATGAGAAAGGAATGGAAAGCGGTGTGAGTTGGTTTAAACGCTGCGGGATTAGCGGGCGCCAAAGGTAAACAACATAATCAGACACAACAGGAAGTGCCACAAAATATATTTCTACGAATGTGTGCGAATGTCTGTGGGTAAATATATATATATATATATATAAATATATGTGTGTTTGTGTGTGTGCGCTTGGCATAAAAGGAAGCCAAAATAATGTGGTGAGACACTGCCATGATGGGAATTAAAACAAAATTAAATAAAAAGCGGAGTCCAATGAAAAGGCGGAAGTTTGGCAATGAAAAAAATGGAAATACAAAAAATGAGAGAAGAGGGTCGAAAATTTTGAAAATAAAAGCCAGTGAATGCTATTGGGAGCCAACTGTTTATAACTAGAGTTCCGTGTGCGTTTGACGGCCAAATGGAGTTGCAAGCCAGCACAGGGAAGTTGTGTGACGCGCGAATGAGTATAAAAACAAACAAAAAACACCCAACAAATAGGAAAATATAAAATAAAGTAAGTAAAATAAACAAACAAACGCCTCATTACATGCGAAATTAAGTTTAAATGTTTGCTTAATGTGTTTATAAGCGAATGTATGTGTGTGTGTGTGTTGGTGCGCCACTGGCAATATATCGAGCAGCACGGTGGTATTCAACCAGCAATGCTACTGCTAGTAACTGACATCTATATACTATATGAGTACAGTATTTATGCCGCCCTCCTGGGTGGTTGGTTGCATGTAGCTGCCGCATTCTGTGGCACTGACGAATGTCAAACGGCGGCTGTTGTGTTGTCATAGTAGTTGATGACTGACGGTTAATGAAATCCACGCGAAAATGTTGCCTTCAATGGGATGGCGCAACAACAAACAAAATAAGAAAAGAAAACCAACAACAACAACAATATGATGTTGAGCGACGTGTGCGATAACAACAATGACGGTCATAAAATGTAATTTCATTTTGATGCCTAAGGCTTCCTCGTCAGCGGCGCGACCACAACGCAACGTCTTCCTTTTCGGTTGGCAGGAGTTTTGACGGAAGGTAGCGCTGTGGTCATTTGAAGGGCTTCCAGCAGCATTCCGTTGTATCTACTTATAAATATACTTAGAGCTATTTATTTTCTTATTTAACGCGTATGGTGGGCGTGTGTGTTTTCGTAGGCAGTCTACATACTCTTTTAAAGTCTATGTGTGAAGATGCGGTTATAATAAGTAGTAGAACTGTGGTTAAAAATATTTTTTTTTTTTAGTAGAAAAGTTCTAAAACCGCGACTGGATCGCATATTCGACTTCCGGTTACAATAACAACTTGAGCTAAGCAAACGGAATAAAGCTTTCAAGTATAGTTTGAACATGGATTTGTTCTAACTAAAGTTCGGAGGAGACGAACGATGCTGCGGGATAAGTTCGCGTCTAAACAAACTGACGAACATGGACATGACTAACTCAACTCAGCTCGTCACTTTGATATTACAGGGTCTCCGGCGATTGCTTCTAGGCTTTGAGAACTTCACAACAAACTATATATATTCTCTTCAAGTTATAATTATACCGAAAATTGAAGCAGAAGCTTTTCCAAGCTGAATTCCGTAAAATGATCATACCTTTTTGAGTCTTTATGAGCTAGAAAAATTAATGTTTCACAGCAATCCGTTCATCTTTAGTAAAGTTCCATGCTGAACCTTTTAATGAAGTACTTGAGGTTAGGATTTACCGCAGCCACAGACTGGCTGTTTGGAGCAACTTATTTTATATAGAGTACCGGTACCTTCGGTAAAGAGCGTCCCCTTTGACACATTACTCCATAACATTCAATTAACATGAAAGCTTAGTTTACTTAAATGAGACTCATAACAGTCGCAAGGTATCATAAGCTGAATTAATTTACCGTAGCTGAATTTCAGTGATAGCTATATAATGGATTTATAGTTTGGGTCACGTCTTTACAGCAAACAACGATTGAGTTATCCAGTAACTTCTTACCTGATAAGAGCTGTATAGACAGTGTGATCGCTCCGTCTGCCAAATCCAACGAAATCTCTATTGATAGCAGTCGACAGCGTGTTTTTTTTAAGGCTTCACTGCTGTAAGGTGCATCAACTCGATCTGAAATTTTTTCGAATATCGACAAGTTACTTTAATATTTTTATTGTTTTTCGAATTCCCGAAGACAATTTCATTTTTGACTGGAGAGCAAATGGTAGACCAAACTCCGTGATTTATTTTTTAATTTTATTTCTAGATATCGCAACTTATGGAATTGGATAGGAGCCGGAAAGCTTGAAAGATGACGTAGAGATGAAAGATAATGCAACTTTTCTGCTCTGTCTGTTTAGAAATTTCCCGAATTCGGAGGCATGTGACTTTAAGGTTTCTTGAAAGCGAGTTGAGTTCGACGAATTTTCTCACTTTAAATGTATGGAGATACAGACATCATGTTACAGTCATCTTTTAATGAAGAAGAAACATCCCAAATTGAAAACAAAAATAGCAGTTCTCGCTCCAAATTCTCATGATGATCTTATCAGGTGGGATTCACTAGGAGAGGAAAGGAGAGTTGATAAAGACCTTAGACTGCCATCAAAAGGTCAGCAAAGTTTTCAGGAAAATTGTGTTCGACATATCTTCCCTCATTGAATATATGGAGATGCAGGCATGGTGTGACAATCATCTTTTTATGAAGACGAAACATCCTAAATTAGAAGAAAACCATTATTTCACGAACTTCACTTGATGATTTTGTCAGATAGGACCCAGTAAGTGAAAAAGGAAGAGTCGAGAACGACATTCGACTGTGTTCAAACTACAAGAACAACTCTAAAATACTGTTAGAATGAAGATTGTGTGAAGAAACGTTCGCCAGTTCTACCGAATTTGGCATTCCGCACTCGTTTCTTCACTGAATTTCAAGTTTGCAAGCCTTGTAGTGGTAGCCTGCAATGCGATGAGTTTTTTTTTTAGCTACTAGGAGGGCTGATTTGCTTGGACCGGCAACTATTTTTTTCTACAGCCGTGCGCATAGGATGTGGGCTGCCACACGCTGTTGATAAGCATTCATTTGGCTTGCGGTAAGTGAACCCAAACTCTCGTCAGCATTTATGTGTGCCCCCAGCCGCTGCTGATTATGGCCAACATGAATTGCGCATTTTCGCTGCCAACGGTGACAGCGCAGAAAAAAGGCAAAAATTTAATAAAAATTTCACCACAAATGCCGGCAAAAAAAAAGAAAGCCGAAAGCGTGAGGAAAAGGAACAAATGGAGGCACACACACACTGACATATACACATATACATAAGCATATAAATATATAAGGTACGTGTGCTTATAATATAAAAATGTCAACCATGCTGCTGTCACTTCATACATATAGATAATATGGCAGATAAATAATCCGCTAACGTCGCTTGCAACACACGCACACACACATACAAATGCGCATTTGTTTGGCTGCCACAACAGTCAGTTTTTGATGCCACTGATGTTGAGACTAAAACTTTGGCATTTTTATTTGACAGTCGCACGCCACGTGGATTAGTGGCGAACATGCTCCACACTCTGGCCTCTGTTTGTGGCACATTTAATGAAAAATCGCTAACTAAAATTAAAATCTGAAATTTCAAAAATTTTAAAACTCATTGCCACATTCAGTTCGCCATTTCTTTTTTGTTTGTTTTTTCGAAGAATAAATTTAAATAACGGAAGGAAATGTCGACAAACTCTGCTGTTGCCGCCAACTGCCTGGCGCAACATTGCAACGCGGCAGCTCAATTAAAAAATAATTTCTCAATTTTGAATTGCCAACAGCCGACGGCTAAAAACAGCGCTAGTGGCATGTTAAAACACGTCTATGCAAGTATGCATGCCGCAATGTTGCATGCAACACCGCAGCAATTCGCTTCAGTTTGCAAGCAAAAAATCTTTCTTGCTGTTGTTTTTGGTTTATATTTTGCATGCTGGTTACCTTTTTGGTGGAGTCACTTTCAGCGCTAGCAGCGGCAGCGTTGTTGCATGCCACACAGTCGACCTTTTTTGCATTTCACATGGTCATAAATTAAAATTTTAATAACAGCGAGGACATTCGAACAAAACCAGGACATGCCCAATACGTGTTTGTAGCCAGTTGTGTCAGTGTGTGTGTGTGTGCGCGCGCTTTATTATAAATGTATGAGTGAGCTTGCACGTTCATGAGTGGCCTGCAGCAATTGCGCGCATATTTATCCATATGTATGTATGTGTGTGTGTACGTGTGTGCATATGTGTACTTTGGTCCATTGCAGTCGTTGCGTGTGTGTATTGCTGCTCGCCCCGAGCGATGGCAATAAATCGCAACCAGCAAATAAATCAGCGCGCATAAATTCCAACGCGTTCGACTTTATTTACGATGCTGCAACCCCAAAAAGGACAGCGCAAAAATGGCAGCAGTAAAATTTAAAAAAACAAAAACAAACAAAATTTAAACTTCGGCTGCACCGAAGCTATTATACCCTTCACAAATGCATTTTTTATAGCATGAAAGGTATAAAAGGATTTTTTTCTTGATTTTGATTGCTCAGTTTGTAAGGCAGCTATTTGCTATAGTGCTTCGATCTCAACAATTTCTATGGAGTTTATAGCGTTGCCTTTAATGATAATCTGTGTCAAATTTCGTGAAGATGTCTTGTTGAATAACGAAGTTTTCTATACAAGGACTTGCTTTTGACCGATCAGTTTTATGGCAGATATATGGAATAGTGGTCCGATTTGAGAAATATATTCGGCGATTGTAGCGTTGCTTTGAGAAATAATGTGTACCAAATTTCGTGAAGATATCTTATCAAATAAAAAAGATTTACCTATAAGGACTTGCTTTTGACCGATCAATTTGTATGGCAGCTATATGCTATAGCGGTCCGATATTGGCGGTTCCGACAAACGTGCAACTTTTTAGGGAAAAGCGGACCCAAGCAAAATTTCAGATCGATATCTCAAAAACTGAAGTAGTTCGCGTATATATGTACATACGGACTCGCCAAAATTGACTTGCCTCGTCATGCTGATCATTTATAGGTATACATATATACTTTATAGGGTCTCCGACGTTTTCTTTTATGTGTTACAAGCATAGCGCCACATTTAGTATACTCTGTGTAGGGTATAATAAGTATTTCCTCACACACACACGCACACATAGCCATACGCGCGTATATGGAATAAGTTCGAGCGGAGCAGGAGCGCGCAAAAAGGGATCAGCCAGCCAGCTAGTCAGCCACTAAAAAAGGATGCGCAACAGTAATGAAGCATATGGGCGGATACACGCACACATATATGTTACATGTATGTATATGTGTGTGCGCTTCCACCTAAGAAGCTCTTCTTTAAGGTGCGCTCGTCTCACTCATTGAAAGTGGCTGGCAAATCGACCCTCCGAACAAGTTCGAGCATCACAACACTATCTACTTAACAGCAACGCACACACATACATGCATACATTTATAAAAAACACATACACACACGCGTTCACACATGCATACTTTAAGTTGCATTATTGCAGGACATTGTGTGTTGTAAGGATCACGAAATTCTTATGGCAATTTGAGTTGTGTATTTATGAATGAATTATGAGTTGGCGATGGAAATTTATTATTTATATGCATATTTTGTGCTTTTGTATGTATGTTTATTTATGTATGTATGCATGTTGTGTCTGTGTGTTTACGTATGTATTATGTATGTCATTGTAGTTTTTAATTTGCCAAATGCAGCAAATGTATTTTGATTATTCATTTTTGATGGGAAAGTGTAAGATTGAAAAGACATTAAAAGGGATAAAAATTAGATTTTTTTTTAAATTTTTTTCTACTTTTTTAATTTATTAAGTTAACTCAAATTACGCTTTGTTATATAATGTGGAATGCTACTGACTGCTAATGCTTTGAAAATGAGGAAAATTGTAGGAAATTCATATTTATTACGCGCAGCTGCCAAATCATCAAATCTTCGCGCTTCCCCAGAATCAAAGCAAATAGTGGATTCTACGATGACCCGTCAGCCTTCATTATTACCCGACCGAAGTTAATTACTAATATATGCCTGTAATAGTTCAGCGGTGTAAAATCGCATCATCTTGGAGACCACGCCACAGGTCCACGAAGCGAGATAATGCAATCTACAAAAATTTCTACAATAAATTGATTGTTTCCTTAGCTGTATGGCATGTAGCGCCGTCTTATAATGTCAATTGTTGAAGATATATGGACCAATGAGTCCGTACTGTGAGTCCAACACTCGGCCTCAGTGCGACTTCACATCGAGCGACACAAATTCAGCTCTATCCTGTATGCGGGTTTTAAACTACAGCCACTACGAGACATCCCGAAGGATCGATCCGTGGTACCAGAATTAAAACTTCGTCTGTTAGATCTCGTAGCCAAAGCTACTTGCAGTTGAGCCCAAATTCAGCTTTTGATGGGTGAAATTTGTAGCATGAACTACTTCAAATATCTTTGTTGGTAGCAATACATTAGAATTAAGTTAAAGCTGAACACTATAGCACTATTTTCTGAAAAGACCATATCTGTTGCTAAAAACAGAATCCTTAAAATATTCATAGTTTATATTTTGGATTTTAGACGCTTCTTAAGACTTGTGTACCTTATCGCAGATACATTTTTACTAGCAACTTTTGATCCGCTGTGAGTTCGGGGAGCTGCCGCGGTAAGTATGGAATAAATCATATTTGTCGAGCTCTTAGAAAAAATACAAAATATATGTATGTGTGTAAATAGACCCCTTAATCTAATAAAACAAATGACACTTTATAAAAAGTTTACAAACTTGAACAAAGTTTTGTGTCAATGTGAGATCGTATCTAATAACTGAGAACAACTACATTCTGCTTATATTGAGAAAGCTGCATGAAAATAGATTGTAGATGTATGTATATATGTCATCATCGGAAAGTTCCATTTTGAATCTTTTTGACTTCCAGCGCTTTTAAGATTGATAGCTGAATCAAATGCTGACTGCTGAAACGCCTGAAAAGTCTGCTATGGAGTTGCAATCTAAAGCAACTTACTATCGCTTTCAACTGCTTGGTAAAGTTACCAGTTCAATCAAAATGAGTGATAGTTTCTATTAGCCATATTGATCTACATATGTTTCGGACTCTCTACATCTTATAGTAGCTTTAATTTAGATTTATATATTTACAATTAAAAATGTTGGATATCCACATAAGAGTTTATGATTTGTAAGCGCATTTGTTGACGGCTAACCGGATGAGAGTATTTGATATACCATAGTACAGAGATCCCAAAAGAGATGCTTAATAACGTTGCTGAGAACCCTGCATTCAGCAAACGCACTACTACTGGTGAGAAGCTGAAAAAACCAAAACTCGCTAAAGGCACTGAAGGCCATCCTATCGGAGACTTATAAAAAGTGTATGGAAAATCGGATTTAACGTTGGCACATTGACTCAAAAGGAGTCTATTTTGATGGCGATAATAAAGTTTTGTATTAAACTATGCAGGAATATTGTTTTTTTTTTGTAAGTCTGGGTGAAATTTGATCAGATGGTAACTACAAGTATAGTTTATAGTAGAAATAACTAATGTATTACACAAGGTATAGTTGATCCCAAATTCGTAAATTGATCTCTGAGTTAACTAATATGAACCCCTTAACCTTTACACGCTGCTTAAGTAAGGAGTCCTTACTCAGATTTATACTAATATATAGTAGACACATACTCAATTATATAACTAGTCGACCTTACATGGGCTCAAACCGCATACGAGCTATGACAGAGGTCACGATGAGCTATTAGAAAGCCGCTAAAGATTTTTTTTCAGAAAAGTGAAAGCCAAAACCAGAATAAAATACCGCCGTCTACAAGGTGCCAACAAACAAGAAGTGCGCGAGAAGTGAAATTAGTTGCGTCACACAATGTACAACACCAATTAAAATGACAATAACAATACATAGCAGTGTCAACAACAACAACTACTTCATACACAAATTAGAAGGAAGTGAAATATTTTATTGGTTTCACACGCTGAATTGTAGTAGTTGTTATTGTTGTTGAATTTTTCCACTATATGTGCGAATATGTTGTTGGGCTGCGTCGCTTTGAGAGGATAATTTATTTATGTATTTTTTGGGTTATGCGATAATTTATCGCCCATAGATCATCCATCGCGCAACGCTGAGCAGCGAAATGGTAGGAGCCGAGGCAGTGGAGGGGAAGCGCGCATAAGAACAATAGTTAGCGTAGTAGGAATGAGGAAACGAAGGGAGTTTGAAGCTGCCAAGGAGAAACGGGGCGGTGCTGCGAGGTGTGGAAGATGTTGGAAAATTATTAAACGCACATACAAACACACAGACACAGAGTGACGTCAACAGTAAATCATCGCGCAAACCAGAATAAATGCGCGGAAAACACTAGCGTGAACAGGATACTCGCAATGCTGTTGTGGCATGCCACATAAGTGAGTTGCAGTAAGCAAGAGCGTAATATATGACTGGATAGTTAGATTGAGTTTTTGAATTTTTCTCTTGCCACACACACACACACACACGCGTACAGACACATGTTTGCTGTAAGCAGATTTAGTTTCGCAGGATTTGCGTCATAAATTAATATTGTTGTCTTGTAAAGCGTACGAAGTAAAAAAGAACAATGAAACGAAGGACATATTTGTATGATTTATAAGCAGAACCACGGTTAAGAAGTCAAAAAGATATGAAATTTCGAATATGCAATAAAATGCAAAAAAAAACAAAACGAATAGTAATGGAGTCAAAATTCGGCAGGCACCGAAACTAATATATGCCTGAAATATTGTATGCATCAGTAGGGTATAAAAGATTTCCAAATTTTTGAGAAATTATGTAAGAAAAAAGGTGTCGGAGATTAGTATGTAACTTTAAACGAAGCTCTAAACAGACAGCGACAATTTTTTGATAATAACTTTTCTAATGTCAAGGGGCAACTCATCTTCATGGGATTATTTCATTCGCCACTGCACATGGGCGTTAAATTCGTTCAAACTCTTCAAGCCCCTGGTACCTCAGAACATCATACCTGTGCAACTTCAGCGGACGGTAAAGGTGTCATGCATGTGTTTGGCCCCCCTATCTACGCGAACTGTGTTAGATTAGGCCAGTTCCCGAAACTTGGATGTATTCCGAAATCCGGAAAGAGCTCTTATGTTAATGCCAAGGATTTCAGTCCTATTAGCTGCTCCTCAGTTTGGTTGAGGACTATATACTGAGAAATATTATATAAAGAGCTCAGCACGCCTACAGAAAAGGCAGGTCGATTACTTTGCGCGCCTTTGGGTCATGGCTGGGGGATGCGCTCATACATAAGGAATATACGGTGGATACATTTCTCGACATTGAGGGAGCATTCAACAATGAGCGGCCGGAAGCGGTGCCCTGGAAACATTTGAGATCGAATCGAACATCATCACCTTTTCATACAAGTATATTGTCTTCTCTGCGACAGAACTTCCGTGGCGGAGTGGGGTTGTGCGCGAACACTACGAAAGATCAACACAGGCATCCCGTAATGTAGGGCTCTGTCTGAACTGAACTGCTTTTATTTATCAGGAGGTATAAAATATCGAATGCACTGCATTTAGTGCCATTCTACTTAAAGCACCCGTGGGCATAGTCGGCCGGTGCATTGCTGCGAAGGTTGCTATTTTATTCCGGGAAATTGGACACAGTAAGAGACCCCGAGAGAGACCTTTTAAAATCCATTTACACTTCGACTACATCCCTGATAACTTAGACTACTGTGCCGCGGAACCTACACCTAGCGGCAACTTCTCTGCACACATACCTCTGAGGGATATGTGGTGGGGGCGGCGTCGCTGAAAAAGAAGCGCCGTGAGATTTTTCACGTATGGCTCGAAGATCAAAGGAAGGTAAAAGCGGAGTGGTCTTCTGTCAGGAGCTCTCAATCAACTCTTACGAGTATTTAATATAGCGAGATTACTGTAACGTCTTTCAGACAGCCTTTAAGGTAGCAACAGGGAGGTATGCATACACTTTGATGACAGAGCTGCTAGGTAGGCCGTGAGCTCGCTGACAGTGTGTAAATATTATTAAACCGTTAAGTCAACAATAAAATTTTACTCTTTGTAACATGTTGCAAGCGTATAAAATATTGTTAGTAAAGTGTCTAAAAAGGAAGATAAGTCAAAGCAAAAGTAAATAATAACAAGTCCGAAAAGAAATTAATTGTAGCTGTATTTCAAAACTTTTGCGATTTCCGTAGACACGTAGACTTACTACAGAAGCCATAACCTCTAAAGTGTCTAAAGAGTACATCTAACTGCATCACCTAGCGCCGCGCTGAAATTCGCATATATTACACTTATTGCCACACTAATGGAAACCGCCATTTCTTATGCTGTTGTGTTGTTGTAGGTTTGAGGCAAGTATGCGCACCAATAAGCCACATCACACTCACACCAGCGTCGCCAGTGAATTCACACATATGGCAGACTTATTAAAATAGGCACAACTTCCGGCTTTGCGCGCGCCGTGGGACGCACTCGATATGATGGGTATATGGGATATTTAAGTTTAATCTGCTGACGTTCAATAGCATCAACGACAAATGAAAATGAAGCGCTCGGGATAATACCGTGTCAAAAGGACAATTGTTAAGGCAACTGCTGCCAATATTGGCATCTCTGCTGCCTCGCCGCTAGCTGCCACAAGCGCAATATTAGCAGCAAATCTGTTGTTGCATGAATATTGCTACCGCTGCTGCCATTGTTGTTACTGTTCTTGTTGTTGTTGTTCTCCACTACTACGTTTTCTTCTATTTTGTAGACTATTTGCTGTTTGCTGCTGACTCGCTGCCTTCGCCAAACTGCAAACGTGTTGTTTAGTTGCGGATTATCCGCGCCACATGCAACACAGCGACACACCAGTTTATTGCTATTGTATGTAGTTGCTGCATGCATGCATAACCATATGTATGTGTGTGTGTGTTTGGTGTCATTCGTTGATGAAATGATTTGCACATTGTCATTGCGGCGCTCGTACTCTGCTCGTACAACGCTTACCATCGTCAGCAAATAAGCACCGCCTGCCAGTGTTATAAGCCGCGGATCAAATCAACAACAACGTTGTAACCACTTTTGCCTAAACTCAAGCTGCTCTCAAACACACTCATCGATGCTACTACATTGCCAATATTTAGTTCGCACTTCACTCGTTCGCTTTGAGTTGAGTATTTAGTAGGCGATGAGGTGGTTGGGGTGGGGCAGGAGGCGTCACTTTAGCTATTGTTTGACGTTTGCCATTCTAGTTTGGCCATTGAGATTACCGACATAGCTGTGTAAATGAGAATTGATGTTGCATGCGGCAGCAAATAGGCCAAATCAAATTGCTTTTTTAAACCCGTTTTATAGGCGATTTTCAGTGGCAGCCTCGTTTTAGGCAGATTGTGGCTCTAGCTGCTAAAAAAATTATAAAAGTTTATGTATCCGTTGAACAGAAATATATTTAATATTTTCGTTACTCGAAAAAAGCTTTAAGCGATTTGCAAAATCATGAGCTTTCGTCAAGCTTTTAAAATTAATTTGAACTTTCACTGAAGCTTGAGCATAGTTTTTCAAAGAGTTTATTATCCATTTTAAGCTTTTATATCAATTGTTTATTTATTACTCCGATGTTTATATCCAAAACATATCTCCAGGATCCTTTGAACTAAAATATCTAAATTTATTAAAAGGTAACTAGATATGGACCACTCGAAGTTTACTTACTTTTATAAACAATGTAGAAAAAAGCACCAATATTTATCTGGTCCTCGGATGAACTCAACTGCTTTCTTTATTTACTACACTATGAGATAGATCGAAAGCAAAAATGTGACTAAAGAACCAAGCTTCAGATATCAATATATTATTGGAAGAACTAAGTACTTGGTGAAGATGATGTGGTGCATTGAATAGTCTCCGTAATTCTTTGAAGTTCCTTCGGTAGCACATTTGTTTTGATCTAGCATTACTAGAGCTTTGCAATCAGAAATCTTACTTTCCGGCGATATAAGGCTTCGCTCAGGTATTTATGATCATAGCCAGACATTATATCTTCCTCTTCGAGTTCTGTCTTCAGGCTTTAGTTGAATATTTCAGTGAGGTGCCTAAAATGCAAAAAATAAAATACACAACCGACATTAAGCAATCGTGGCCGAAGATAACTCACACTCAGTTCAACTAAAAATCATTCGCCCAGCAGCTGTTTATGTACAAGTATTTCGAAGATGAATGTTTTAGTCATAAGTTTTACTGTAAGTAGATGACTGCAGCAGAGACTGGGTGTTCAGTTTCATATCTATTCCAAGACATTTCGAAAAAAATCCAAATTTCGGGAGACCACTTACACTTGAAGCGTCATATATTCCAGAAAATTAAATTCTCA
>NW_021667836.1:1635684-1668506 GCF_001188975.3 Bactrocera oleae
AATGTTTTAGTCATAAGTTTTACTGTAAGTAGATGACTGCAGCAGAGACTGGGTGTTCAGTTTCATATCTATTCCAAGACATTTCGAAAAAAATCCAAATTTCGGGAGACCACTTACACTTGAAGCGTCATATATTCCAGAAAATTAAATTCTCAGTTTCTACATTCAATCCTAATTCCTTAATATTACAATTAAAAGTTCTAAGTTATTTGGTCAAATTTGGATCACACAAAAGAGGGCTCTCAGGCGGCCGCACTTAAAGCATCATTGCGCCCATTTTGCTCCAAAGTGATAACCACTGAAGTCTTGAAGCCACTCAGTCGATTTTATAAAATACCTAATATTATTCCAACCCAACTGCCGTCTTTTAAGTTGGAACATTGGGAGCCATGGAAGACATCTTGTCTCGAGCGGCTCAAAGCTGGGCATTCGCAAAGATAATGTTCCAGCGTCTCATCCGTTTGTCCTGTGGTAAACCTTACAATGTTACTTAGTTCCCTGTAGCCCAGAGGTGTTCCTCTAGAGCCCGTTGCTTCAAGCAAACCTTGAAGGAGCAGAGTGGGGTATGCCAATTTAAGAGAATTAAATTGCTGACGGCCTTCGAACGTGACAAATCGTCTGCTTTTTCGTTCCCTTCTATTCCGATATGACTCGGTGTCCGGATGGTTTTTATCGAGTTTCCCACTGATAGTCTAGTTATTGCCACCTTGCATAACTCTATGAGATTTAGTGTAAGAAGAAGCCTACTCCGGTTACTATTTCACCATTTGATTTAACGGTGACTATATATATTTCGCCCTTAGACCTGTAGATCCATTTTTAGTCTACTTGATCAATCTTGAAACTTAACATTAAAAAGACGAATATCGTAGAATCCAAACCCAACAAACCGCTCTGCTATTAAAAGAATAAGTCAACTTAATTTGGACTTTGAAATTTCATTATGAAATGTTGGTGTTTACTTGAATATTCTCCTCTTTTCAGCTTTCCAAAAAATCATGAGAGTAGTTAATCAGCCAGTCGGCCGTCGTCAGAGATCGCTAAGCCCATCTAAGGTATGCGTTTATTAAGTTCACAGCGGGAGTGCTTAATCTTCGTACGGCACAACAAAGTGTCAATGCTAAACGACTGCATGCATTCAGCCGCAGGCGTGTAAGGTGATGGAAAAACTCAAGTGGAAAGTCCAGTGATAAAGCCAAACTCGACAGATTTTTAGCCAGTAGCCAGAGTTGAGTTGGGAAAACAATGCACTCGAAGCGATTGCTTGACTTAGTCGCAAAGTATGAGTGGTTAGTGTAGGATTTGTGGATTCAAAGCAGCAGTTCGTGGAAGACTTTATTGGTGTTGCTTGTGTGTGTCACATATTGTGGCATGTGTGCAAGCGGAAAAATTATTTAATATTACAAACACATTTGGTTGAACTTGGATCTAGTAGATTGGACTGAACTTACATCTAACTACATATGTGTGTGCAAGCTCTGAAGTGTCTGGGGTTGGGCTGCTATAAGTAGGCTTGGGATTGCGTCAACTAATCCCTCTTGGTATTAGAAGCTACCACAAATGCGAATTTAATTTAGCTGTGCGCAGTGTTACAGCAACAAGACCTTGGAGTTGGGGTTTGTCAGCTTTGAATACCGTTTCGCCCTCGGTCGCAGTTGCTGTTACGGTCTCTGTCTCGGTTTCGATCTCGGTCTTTGCCAAGTTGTAGTCTGTGCTTAGCTGCGCCGTTGGGGTAATACCTTTGATTTCGGTTTAAGCGGCCTAACAGAAACTAATGTAGGTATATTTATAGGTATGTTAGAGCTCGACAAAAACCACGCAACTTTGATGTCTGTGAACCGTGGCGAACAGTTGAGTTTGTTCTGCATCTCGTGTTGTAAGAAGTTTTGGGTTTTCGTTTATGGTTCTGTCGAGTTGGCACTTAATTCAAATGAGTTTTTTGACACAAACACAATACAGACATACAAATAAATAGTAATAACTGCAGGCAAATAATGTTACAATAACAATACCAACAACAGTAGTATGTAAACAATGGAAGACGAACTCACTTATTGCTTTCGGCATTCAGCGCAACACAGACATTTTGGCTCGCCGCGCAGCCTTTGCGCAAGGGTGCTGACGCGGCGGTGGCGCGAGACGTAACGGATAATCCAACTTTGATTAAGTAATTTCCCGTCATAATGCGCTGGTGTCGAAATCCAAACTGATTTCGTAAAGAGGGTGGCACAAAACCGAACAGGTGGATGGCTGGCTGGATATTTCGTGGACTCAAACGGAGGGGTGGCACTGCTGCTGTTTATAGTGATGAGGCAGTGAAGGGAATTCACTGTAAGGCAAATAATTTTTGCTTGCAACATATGCAATCATGAAAAATTGGTGCAATTGTGTTTGGTTAAGTTGGTGTGGGGGCGTCAGGGGCGGGTCAAATAAATTAATGAGTATGACAGAAAGCCAAACGGAGATTATGGTTAGGCAGTAGGGGGAAGGGTGAGTGGGTGTTTGGTTGCACGTACATATGCTAACAAATGTGTCGGCAATGATATTATTTACGTTTTTCACTAATTCGTTGTTGTTATTTTTGCTGTTGCACGTAATTAAAATAATTACAACTCAATTTCAAAGATTTTTTTTCGCAATTAATTGCAGCAGCTGTGCAACAAAATGTACGTGCGCTTGTAAACATACAGATCCATACACTTGTGCGCCTGTGACACGCTTAATTGATGCGGCGACGCGCTTACTCGTTCGCTTTATTTGTTGCACAAATGAGTGGCAGTATTTTTGCCACTTTTTCCATTGCACTCTTTTTGACGTGGTATATTATTGCATTTTTTCTTTAATTTAATTTGAAAAATAAAGCACGTAAAAACGCCATTTTGTTGCAACATAACTTGCAACTCATTAAAATTATGGAAATAATAATTACTCGCGCCGCAAATTTTAAATCAAATAAATTGCAATCAGTGTTTTGCAAAAGAGCGACGACACACATATGTCACATATACATAGCCAGTTCGGGTGAGGGTCGCAATAAAAGTTTGCTAAATTTATTATATTTTACTAAGGACTCATAATTATAGTTTGCTGTTGCACAATTAGACACCCAAAGTAAAACCATTTCAGAAATCTCTCTTGCTTTTACAATTACTCCATCTCTTTCGCGCAGGTTATACTTCTATCTTTCTCCCGTTATCTCGCTCTTTCTTCCTGTCTACATTTGTATCTCCATAACTCTTACAATCTAAGCCCAAATTACTGAATTGTAGTTTGGTGATAACTCACATTTACAATGAAGTAATTGGATCAAATATTTCAAATATTTCCTTAACAATAACTCACCACTTGAATTCCGAAATCGTCTCTCTCACAAAGTCTCAAAAAGTGACTCAAAAGTACTTCACTTCAACCAGCTGGGTGAGACTACAACCTGCTTTAAAATTGAATGGGCAGCAGAGATGAAAAAAGCTTAGGATCTCTAAACCTCCGGGGGATATCATTTATCATCTGCATTTGTCGCGACGTTATAGCCGCTGGACCTATGCTTCTTGGGTTTGAAAATGTGAAAAACCTCAAATTCAACTCGGAGGTTGAGCTGAAGCAAAAAAATTATATGTGGTCGACAAAAAGTGCATAAATTAAATAGTTAGTGGTGATAGAAGTCTACCTCTCTTATTGTAGGACTCATTACGGAGTAATAGTACTGTTAACTATGAAACATCTATCCGATTTACCTGTCTGCTCAACTCAAACGGTGATTGCTGAGCTATTATAGAACTCGAGTTTAAGATATATTCTGTTTATGAACCGCTGCCCAGGTTTTTCTTTAATTGAGGTGTTTAAGAACCACTGAGTTAATTTGACAAATTTTTATGTAAATTATGATGGGGATGATGAATTGTCAAAAAGTCAAGAGTGAGACTAAATTAGCAATTTTTTTTAAAGGTGGTATTTCCATAATCACCAAAAGTGAAGGGTTTTATGCGATAAACTCCAAGTTTCTGATAAGTGTTTAATATAAAACACCAAAATGGGTATTAAACTCGAGTTATAGAAAATTGATTATTGGTTAAACTCGGTGTTTCGGAATAAAGGTTTATATTAAACTGCAAATTGGGTAATAAACTCGAGTTAAAAAATATACTATATATAAACTCCGATTTTTCGAGTGGTGTGATTTTTATATATAAAAAATTTGTAATAAGCTCGAGTTAAAGAAAAATTATTGTGCGATAAACTCGGAGTTACTGAGTAATGTTTATATATTGTATTAAACACCAAAATGGGTAATAAACTAGAGTTAAATAAAAATGATTACGTGGTAAACACGGAGTTTCTGAGTAGTGTTTAATATTAAACTATTGCACAACTTAAGCTACAATATAAATAATGAAGACTACGGTCTATTAAAAGAAGAAGGCCGAAAAATCTATCTAAAGAACATATAAATATTTGTTGGTTCTCCCCCTTTAAAATACATATACATGCTTACTCTCAAACATGCGGCAAGTCATTGGTAGATCTACATGTAAAGTGCATACGTTTGTGCCACATGCCTCATTAAGCTGGCCATTAATAATTGAAAAAACAATTTCATTTCAAGGATATGTAGTCGTTGTTGTTGTTATCTTGCGATATACAAGTTGCAGCTGCCGCTTTTACACAGCTATATGAATGCAAATATTTGTTTATTGTTGCTGGTGTTGTTGGAGCGCTTGTTTGCACTGTGGTAAAAGTAATTTCATGAGCGCACACAAACACACGCACTCACATTGCGGCAGACAACCAGATATAATTGCATACATGAAAGTAATGCATTTGCACAAGTGTTGCAACTACATATATCCTGCATGTTGCAAGTTGTAATTTGCAAACAAACCAGCAGCGCTGATATGTTTAAAAAAATGCAAACTCCACCAACACGCCGCAAATATCTTATTATTCATATGTGTATGTTGCAAACGTGGCATGCCACCATTCAAATGGGTTTGTTGATCAAAAAACGTTTAAACAACATCATGCGGCCATTAAAAATGTATAGATATGAATGCCTCAGTATGAAGAGGCAGCCGTGCCCCCCACCCCTCCTACAGCCAAAACATCTCATGTGGCATGTGGCAAACTCAAACAGTTGACACGCTTAATTTGTCAGCGCATTTACCTTCACTCTACATTGATTTCCTTGCCACTAACAATCTGGCGTTTGACAGCTCTGCTGCAATGCCTCCATTTCATATTTGTTGCTTTTCGACCATTTTGTTTGTGGCAACAGCGGCGCAGCAGTTCCCTTTTATGTTTGTCTATGCGCCTCATTTGCCACACGCAAACACTTGTAATTAATTGCAACACACGTTAGCTTGCCACTTTGCAGATTATTACGGTTACATAACTGTCTGCTTAGGCCACTAAGAGTATGTGTGAGCTTAGGAAGGCGGTCCATTAAGCAGCTAGCTCAGTCCAGCTGTACTGCTACCTTAATGCAAACATTATGAGAAAATGTCAATAGACTATTTTCTGGAACAGGAAATTGGAAAACGCACAGGGCCACGCCGCCTTTTAAGTATCTGGTGGTGGGACGAAAAAAGTTTGTGTTTTTAAAAACGTTCGCAGAGACATGGTAATAACAAAGTGAGAGCCCAATTACTCGAAATAAGAAACATAAAATGCAAGTTAAGAAGGCCAAAAGATTTCATAAACCCAAAAAAGTTTCATTTGGTAAGGTTTGGTATTAACCCTTTATTGACATACACAAAGTAAAAAAAAAGGCTCGACTTAATTATGATAAGAATTGGACATTTTGGGTTAATAAATAATAATAAAGGATCCATCGCGGACAGCGTCTCCATAAAGCTTATTATATAAGCCTCTAAGCGTTATCTATCTCAAGTAGTTGCACTCCAAGATAGCAACTGTTGCTGTGGCGCTCTTTGCTTCGTACCATCAGTCAGCAAATTTCAGCATCGGTCTCTTTAACTCCAGTGAAACTCCTTTTTCACAGTATTACCAAATAGCCAATGAAGTCTCTTCTACCTTTCCAGATAGTTCAGATTACAGCACAGGTTCTAAAGGGTTTGAACTAAGTAGAACTTTGTCTGATGATATGTTTCCATAATTTCAGACTTGATTATTATTTTAGAACATATACTTTTCTGTCCCCATGACAGTTGTAATCGGAACGGACCCGGATTTTATCCGGTCAAGGACTGTCAACTCGGCAGTAGTCCTTCATATTATTTCAAAAATGTTTTCTGCCCTTATAACAACAGGAACATGGCCTTTCGCCACAGCTGTTAAACACATATGTATGTTTTTTTTGTTCTACACGCGAACAGAAGAAAAAGAAGTTGTAAGTACCATATTTTTGGTAACAAAATTTTATTGATTTAGTTAGCGCACGCTGTCTAAATGGACCAGTCCGAGTCAAATATGATCACATCATCTAAATCTATTAATAACTAAGGCAATTAATGTTCTTTAAATAAAATAAATTATGAATTTTGGTAGGGAATCGGTCAAGGCTGCTGAATGTCAGTTACTCCAACGTTACCCATTTTAACTATTTAATACTTGTCTGCTTTTAAGGTTTTGTTAATTAAAATAGTATTAAAAATTCCGCCTGATAACGTCGTCTTGCTCCTCAATGCGGTTCTACCAAAAGGAGTTTCTCCACTCTCCCATCTCATTACATCAAACGACGCATTTACTTTGTGCGTCAACTAATTTTGCGCCAACCTATGACGCCAGCAAGTGCTTACTTAACGACTCCTTTGCTCTTCGCCTCCTTAGTCAGTCAACCACTAGTTCCATTACTGCAGAATCTTCACTTACTTGTCTTATTCGTCGTCGCTGGAGTGGTGTTAGTTCTTGTCTTTGTCTTTGATATTTCACTTTGGCTTTGAGAGAAGTCATAAGTAAGCGAGTAAACCTTGTTGTCATCATTATCATCGTCACTAGACACCACTTGCAATGCTTTGTGCTGGGCAAACATGGCATTCAAACACACATACTCCACCCGAGCCGAGTACAAACGAAAATGGATCTTTGTTGGAAGCACAAGCAGAAATTGCATGACAAGTGGGTGTGATGCATATTAAGAGGCAAGTAGTGTTGGAAGTGGCCAATGGTTACCCAATCTCACCGCGCAGTAATGAGCTACTCGAAGTCTTTCTGGCCACGTCTGTATGCCTTCAAGGCCTTCGAATGCGGAAGCGTCTCGTGGTCTGTCGACTTTGTGTGCATTTTATTAGCCTTCTGCCGCGGTCTTCAACAAAAGTGACACTAAGCAAGCATTTGAAGAACGTATTAAATGAAAGTCTAAAGTAAATGTTTTTCTTTTTTCGCATTATCTTTTATTTACTAAAGTTAAGAATGTTTTAGTCATTAAAAGCGCACTTAAATTTTAAGAGTAAATGGTTCAATGATGGTTAATGGATTGTGCTGATATCGATGTAAGAATTCGGTAGAAATTTTTAAGTCCGTAGAAAATAGCGTGAGAAGAAACAAAGCTATGCAAACTCTCAGTTTGGTTCGAGGGAATAGACTAAATGCTATGAAAGATACGCTTGCATTTTTTCAATGTTTCATTATCTAGCTTTGTCAATGCTACCTGGATATTGATTTCAAGTTATACCTAGTCTTATAACTAAGACTGACTGACCGGAATTTAGTTTAATCCGGTTTGCTTTTCAACGTTAACATTTTGAGGTACGATATACTCTTTTACCTACGGAATGCGTGTAATGTGCAAGTTTCAAAGACTAGTACTAGTGTACTCCTTTTTGGTTTCATGTATATGGCGTTGAAACTGTAAAAAAATCCAGCGACCTGTGAATTTTTTCTTTTTTAAACTGAAAAATCCGCTTCATGGAACGCGCCTTGAACCTATTGAAGCCATTAAAAGTGAGGCAAGACTTTATACGATTCAAATCGACAAAATGCAAAGTCGTACAAATTACAGCTTCCTTCAATTGGACTGATGGATTTAATTACTAACCTCAACCACTTTCATTATATGTCAGATTGACACCAGACGACCAAAGTACTTCTCGAGCTATCACTCGGTACAGTTCTAAGTCAGCTTTATTTCACGAGCATTTAACAGTAACTGGTTCCGGTAACCCAAACAAATTTATATCTAGAGCCACTATCTCAATAACTCCTCGGTACGGTAAAACCATAGAACTACGGAATGAAACTCTAAGCCAGCTTTATTCCAGGAGAATTCACATTTAACAAAAAACTTGTCATCGAAATAGGTCTTTACCCTGAAACGCTACCTCCGATAGTTTACGGAATAGAGACTGCAAATCTCACACTGAGGTTCATGTTTAGAAATATTACTGAAAACCAATCAATTTTGAACATAGTGTTAGGCGCACGATAAATTTTGATTCTGATACTATCGCAATGTCAAGAAGAGAACGCTTGACAAATCCACAGTTTTGAGTTGTTGGCTCTTAAACAAAAACAGCTTATATGCCATCTTATGAATGTATTTCGTTTAAGCTGAATTAATATCAATTACCTTTAGCTATAAATAATCTAATTAGTTTTGGTATTGATCATTGAATGCACGGAAGTTTTGCAGTCCAAACCAGCTTTTTATTCTTGCAACCTGCACCAGATTTATAGAATTTCAGCTGTTGCCACTTTATCCTAGCTTTTACTTTCTTATCCGAGCTTATCCATTTTTATCCGAATCTATCCGTTTTTATCCAAAGTTGTGTAACCTATCTTACCGAGATAAATAATTCTTATTCTACGCTATCTCAAACTAAATAGCTTTATCCGCCCTCTGTTGTCCCTAAAAATACTTCATTAAGTGCTTAATTCGGAAATAAACTTATCAAAAGAGGTGTCAGCTTCGATTATTAATCAAAAACTTTCCTACGGACACATGCCTTCATTGCTTCACCTTATCAGCGCTAATATAAACAAAAAATACACAGTAAAGGCAACAACAAAAGTAACAATCAAATGATTAAGACATCAGCGCAGCCGGCGGATAAACAGAATAACTCAAGCAACTGCAACTGAAGAAGAACAACCAAATGCTTTAACGCCTTTGAAGTTGCAACGAGTTGATGAAGACAACAACAGCAACAGCAATAACAGCTGCAATAACAGTACCAATAAACAAGCAAGCACTTAGGTACTTCCTAGTGTCAACCAGCAAGGACATTCAGGAAACCAACAGGGAACGATTTGTTGTTATTGTTGCTATATATTTTTAACGGGTTACGCTTTGATGTTGGCGCCTGTTAAATGTACTTGGTGATTTGTGGCGCGCGAAGTGCTGTTCAAAGACAATTTGTGGCGCGTTAGGGCAGAGGTGCGCATTTTTTATAGCCTACCTTTAGGCGCTGAAGCTTGTTAATTAAAAGCGGAGTTCTTTAGAAGTGCAATAAATTGAGTAAAATTGGTAATAATGCCTTAATATAAGACACACACACTTAATTAGTTGCCACAAATGGTGGCAAGCGGCATGTAAGCGACTGTTGCCACATACAGAGCAAATAAGTTTGCAGTAGAAATGCAAATTACTGTTACGCAATCAACTTGGACTTAGTGAAAAAGTATTTGTCGTTGTTATGTGTCAACACTCCCAAGTGGACACTTGCGACAATATGCGGCAAGTGCACTGCACTCATTTGTTGCAACTGCTGACAAACACTAGTAGCATAATGCGCAACTTGAGCGCACATAACTGTACATATACATATATGTTTGTTTGTGTGTTGCATGTGGCAAGCAGTCAAGCCACTGCCACATTAATGTCTCTCACGTGCATTTAATTATGTTGATGAGGTGTTTGTCAGTGTTGCAAGTAAGCAGGAGAGCAAGCAAGCAAACAAGCAATTGTGGCATGCGACATGTGGCAAGTGCAACGAAAAGAGGCGGTGCACTCAAATATGTCGACTTGTGAAACAATAACGACGCACCTGCATTGCCGTAACGATAACAGCGCAACAGTAAGTAGCTACAACAACAACAATAATAGCAATAAGCGTAGTAACAAACAGCTTAAAGCAAACAAGCAATCAGCAACTTGCAAATGCATGGCCGGGCAACGCCTTTACTTGCCACGCGATGTGGCGAGCACACACACACAGACTCATACATGCATACACACGCCGATATGTGTATGGGCGTTTGCTTGCTGCAGCAACTGGCAAGCAGCAGTCAAGTAATCAACAGACACTCGCAGGCATTGCATGCTGCCACTTGCAACACAGGCGACAATATTAAAAAGCTCGTTTGTTGTTTTTGTTATTTCGTCTACTTATTTGTTGGTGGTGTGTGTGTGTGTGTGTACCTTGCGCGCTTCTTGCAAAATTAAAAAGGGCGGCGTAAAACAAAAACAACACAGCAAACTGCTTTATGCCACAAACACTTGCTACTGCACACACACACACACACAAACATTAGTTATTGCCGCAAAAGCGCTAAAATTGTGAAAATGTTTTAATTACTCATTAGTGTGCTCACCGGCTTTTGACGCGCCCCCCACAAGCTGACTGCGCGCTTTTGCCACCATTTGCCGTTAGTGTGCTTGCCACGCACAACATTTGTGTGTGCGTACGTGTGTTTGGACACAAAGGCATTGCGCGCGCTATAAACAAAGTATTAAGAAGACATCATGCTTTCTGTATAGAAATGAAACAAAAACAACAACACATACTGCAGCTACTAAGTGCAACAAATGCAGCAGGCAGGCAAAGTCAGACGCCGGTGGTAATTTTTCGAAATTAGAAAAGTTTGTCCGCGAAAGTGCAACGAAGATTTGTGTAAGCAAGAAAATAGTTTCTTCTACTTCTTCTTCTTCTTAGATAGCTGTAATGAGCTTGAAAGGTGCTTTTGTGGCGAAAAAAAAATATTTGAATCTCAAATGTTGCACAAGTTTTTTGTATAGCCACAGAATGAGTGTGGGGGAGAGAGGAGATAGTAAGAGAAAAAAAAAATGTAGTGTAAATCTAAAGCTTTTCAGGCTTTAAAGCTTATACGTCGACCACGTCGAGGCATGAACGCAATATGTAAATATTATAGCAACAACTTTTGTAGAAAAAGGTTTTTTTGGTGATCATCTTTAATCCTTACTTTAAATCTCTGCTTTAACCCAACTTTCGACAGGACGTACTAAGCTCTTTATAAATGATTTTGTTTTAAAAGACTCATTCAATCCAAAAAAAAAGTCCAGTTTCTAGTGAAATTTGTTAAATAATGTTCGAGAAAATACAGGAAATGTAAAACTGAGAAAGTTCGAACTTGTTGAATGGTTCTCAGTTTGCAGCACATTGAGCCTAACTGAAGTATCCATCAAAGAAAGCTGTAGTAAAATCCAGAGAGCTTTTCAAAAGGTAGGGTAGGAAAACAGTCGCAGGAAATTCGAAAAACCATAATTTCGGTTGAGGGTCTAAAACCCAATGATCATCTACATAAGTCTAATGCTAAAAAGACAAAAGCTACGAAAATTGAGCTTGATTGTAGCTGATTCAGAAGCCAATACAAATTTCACAAAGTAATGCAAAGTTGCCCAGGGCAGTAACATCGAATGGAGTAACGCCAAACTCAAGCTACTATTTAGTGAGAGCATTATCAAGTGGTACACTGACGGCTCGAAAACTTCGGAAGTCACGCACTAAACTTTCCGTACTCAAGTGTCGTTTTCCGCATCTTTCAAGCGGAATTCCTTTCAATTAGTCGATGTGTACCAACAAAACTACCGCACAGAACATATTGTTATACTCAGCGATAATCAGGCGGCATTCAAAGCGATTTTATTGTACGAGATTAAATTGCTTTTGGTGCAGTAGAGCATTGAACGGGGGAACAGTCTGTCAGTCTGCCCGTGTTTATCTTATCTAGGTACATAAACGATCTAACCTATGTACGGCATAAAGAAGTAGCCGGGAACGAGCTGGCACACTCTGTAACGGCTTATAGAATGCTGGGATTAGAATCCTATATCGTGGGAGGTCCTTACGCTATCAAGAAGCTGTACCATAAGGAGCAGCGAGTGGGCAGGAAAAGATATTTGCAGCAATATATAGGCACGCGTCAAGAAAAGCTACTAATGCGTGGTTATAACATTTAGTGCAAACTGCCGTTTATGTTGAAATGGTAATATCAGAGCACTTGCATATGGATTGCGTAGCGAACTGTGGTCGTAGTAATAAGACTCTTGGATCTATATATAAAGTACATCACCTAAATGGATCCTATCAAGATGTTGGATATCATGAGAGTGCTGGGCCTATGTAAGTGCGTGTGAAAGAGAGAAGCGCACAAAGACCTCAGGACGCAATGCACACCTCAACTTAATTCTAACTTAATCGAATTTAAGCTTCCGAAAGACACTTTTCTTGTACGAGTATATTCTTAAGGAACTCGGTCATGAGAATTTATTCAATATAACCTCCACAGTTCGAAAAAATAAACAAAACGAAAGCTCTGACAAGACTTGATTAATACTGCCGAAGTCCAAAATCATAAGCTTCTTGAAAAAATCGTCTATCAAAGGCGAACTTAATTATATAGAGAAATATGTGCTAGGTGTAATAATCCTATTATTGTTACTTTTCTGAGATACAGACTATATTATATAGAGAAATATGTGCTAGGTGTATTAACCCTATTACTAATATTTTTTTGCTAAGCTATTTCTATTTGCACTTAAGAATAGTTCTGCTTACCCAAATTTCAGAGCTACTTGTTTATAATAATTGCAGTTGAAACAACTTACGGCTCAGATGTATCATAAATACAATACTGACATAAACTGCTTTCTCGGGGCTATGCAGAACTGTTGTTTGCAGTTATGAGAGCCTTATATATTGTACTCATTTATATATATCACAACCCAATATGCAAAAAATATAGAAAACTTAAATAATATATGTTAAGATATTTGATTAGGAGAGCAGATATTATATGAGATTTTTGAGGTAGGTACTTGCCTACGCAAACTCGAGTTGAAGTTTTTGTGCTTAGTGTTCTGATGATGAGTTTATGATACTTTGAGTTAATTTGGTATTTTCTTCCCTTGATATTTTCTTTCCTTTTCTTTCCAAATATTAGGGCACACCTTCTTCTATCTCCATAACATAAACACCAAGAAAGAGGTGTTTAAAGCTAGTTATAGCAAAATTCTTATATTATATAATAAGCTCAATATTTGTGCAAACTGTTTAATGATAAACGCCATAATGAATAACAAGCTCGAGTTAAATATTTTGTGCTAAGTGTTATAATTGATATGCTTAGTAAACTCTCATTAAACAGCAGAACTACGAACCTGTCCTCTCTATTCCTATTTAATTCCTATTTAATATTTTATTAATTCTTCAATAATTCTCGAGACTATAAATAAAACTCCCGAATTTTAATTTTGCAAGCTAGAAAAACAAAAATTTATGAAATTTAAAGCGAGTGTGAGAAAATTTTTTAAAACATTGTATAAGTGAGTTAAAAAGCTGCTTTGTTCATGGTTAACGCCACGTGAATGAATAGTGATTAAAACTAAACTCCATAACTCGATAAGTTACTAATAAGCATGTGTTAAAAGTTGCATGTTAAAATTGGACGTCGCACCGAGAAAGGTCAAAGGTAAGCGTGAAGACTGATGTAGTTTGATTTGTTTGAAGAGGCTTAATGAATTTATGCTCGCAGACTAGAAGTGTAATAATGCAGAACGACGGTTGTTGTCAATACTCTGAAGTGCAGAATTTACACATAAAATAAAGAAATTGGGCATTAGGATTAGAACTATTCAGGATGGTCAATTATATTATGCAGGATTATATATTTGTGTAACGATTTCTGTTATACCATCAAAAACAATATCAACAGGTACATGTATCGATGCAAGTAGTAGTAGTAAACTTATTCTCATGACAGTGAACCCAATTGGACCAGTCACCACTTGTCCAAACTATCGACAAACCGGGCGTAATACTGCGCGATGCTTATGACTGGCTCAAGTTCCACAATGAAAAGGTTAAAATCATAACTAGCATATTATTGGTGTGCGGCTAAGCTGAACTTATTTGGCGCAAAAAAAAATTATTCTACACAGACAATATGTCAGCTCATTAGCTAGCTAAAAAAGCATTAATTTTTCCTGTCTCCTTTAGCGTATATTGCCAATTTAGGCTTCTGCGATACTTCAGAGTTGGCAAATTTGCAGAAGTGGCTTCGCGAATGGAAATCGGGTTTAAGAAAGTGGTCGGTGAAGATCAGAAAAGTATTTTGAGAACTTGCGGATGACTTGTTAGTTGGAAGGCATAACTGGTCTACACAATATTCCATAGCTGGTATACCATGGTGTTTCCATATCATCGTTATCGAAAAAAGTATTTAACAGTTGTTTACTGGGTAACTACAACGGTGCAGCAAAGGAATTGGGAACACATACACAGCGTTACAACACTCCAAGTGTGTTATTTCACTTGACGTGCTAATGAGGTACCGCAGTCTTCACTTGAGCAGCGGCAAAGCAGTTAAATTAGAATTTTTTCAACATTACTATTACTGCTATGGCTATAGGTGCCACATGCCACTTGCAACAAGCATGTACATATACTTTCTTGCTGTGCCTCAAACACTTAAAGGCTAAAGAATAGCACAACAACAACACTGCACTTGCTGTTTATGACGCAGAAATGGCGCTACAAGCGCATTCATTAGCGCCAAAATAAAGTGTGCAACAACAATGAAGGCAAGAAGGTGCCAAGTGCGAAATGCTGTTGCAATTAATTATGCTAAATTCGTTTAGTTGCGGCGAGCAGCTGTAATTGTGCGAGTATATTGCAAGAACAGTTAGCTTTGTGTGGATGTGTTGCAAGAACAGACAAGTTTGTGCGGGCGTGTTGCAAGAACAGACAAGTCTTTGTGGTTGTTTTGCAACAACTTCTTAGTCACAACTTGTAAGGTGCAAGCCATAACAATGACTCGAATCATTGTTGTTGCAAGTGCATCGACACATACACACACATATGTACGTATGCAGAGCGTGCGGTGCGCATTCCAAATGGCCGCAGGATAGATTTTACTGCATTAGCGCAACTGTAAATTAGGCACGACACAGCCACTGGACGCCGCGGCACATTGTTGGTGGGGTCAATGATTGCGAAACGCCGGGGGAGCACCATCAAGCCGCCAACTTGAACGAGCGCAAAGCGCGTCAGCCAAAAGCTAATATTTCTAAGCGAATTTTAGCTGCAATGCGTCAAGCGAAGTTCTGTTGTTAGTTGCACGCAAATTGTTTGTTGTTGTTTTTGCTTGCATAGTTGTTGTACATAGAAAAAAACTACCCCGAAGGTTTTGCTAGTTTTGCGAAAATTTTGTGGGTGTTCAATGACTCTTTTGCTACCATTGTTGTTGTTGTTGATTGTTTCTCTTATTGTTGTTGTTGCGTACTTGAAGGGTGGCTGTGCGGAAATGAATTGGTATTTAATTAATAGTTTTGCGCTGATTAAGTTGCTGACAACGCCCTCCGAGCCAACCGCCCCAAACATCAACCTAATTGTAGTGGCACTACCCCCTGCTCCTCTGCGAGCTTTTCAAACGTACACACAAATTTTTGCAATGTATAAATATATGCGTATATATGTGATATATATACATTTCTACCTCACCCAGCATGTTGCACGTTTGCTGACCTAATGAAGTATACCGCAGGGGGAAAAACGTACCAGAAATCAACCACTCCCCCTCCTGCCATTACCGCGATGCGCAACAGTCTGCGTCTATTGTTGTTTTTTCGATTTTTTTTTTTTGGCCAACATCAGCGCCACCGGAAATCAAATCGAAATTAATGTCTGTGGCAGCGTTGTGCGGCGCTACTTGTTAATTTGATTGGATTCTGATGAGAGGGCGTTGGTTGGAATACGCCCACGCACGTGGTAAATGTGCGTTAAAAGTCGTGCAACGGAGCTTTGATTTAATGTGGCAGGCAGGCAGTCGCGCTACAACATACACACCGTCATAGTAAACTAAGCCGCAGTGGCAGCTGCAACCCTTGAGAGTTTTGTCGAAGAGAGCGTCGAGATCGGGAAAATATTAAAAAAATTACTTAAAATATTATTAATAATAAGGGCGTCAGCGTCTACGATAGCGCTGATGAGGACTTAAAAACGAGTATAACAAAAAAAATCGGTGTATATAACATATATATGAACATTAGTTTAATTAAAGTTTATTTTTAAAAGCAACTCAGACGAAATATTTGTGAATAATGCTATATTTTAATGAAATTTGACATACAGTTCTTTTATATTACCCACTTGAACTTGAATCTTTGCTGTCTTTAACTTATTTGACATCCAACAATTAGGACTCAAATAACAAAAAATCTTTAGAATGAACGAATGACAATAGGAAGAAATCTATCTACAACACGCTTATCGCCTTTTTAATGAAAAATTTGTTTCCTTCGATCTGCTAACGTAACTGAATGAAAATTTCTCCATATCTGCGCCTATTGCCTTTGCAAAGAAGATTCTGATTTATCGTTCCGACGAGTCCATAACTAGTGACTAACTAATATGACCGTAAGTGTATATCATTGTTGTTAGCGATCTCGGCATACTTTTCTAACTAATTCTATCCGTGCAAAAGTGGTACTTTAACCTCAGTGAGTAACACTTCTGGTCTTCTGGTCTTCTGGAACAGTCGCCTTTCCAAACTTCTCATGAAACGAGTTTTTCACCAACGAATGATGGTGGCATAGACAGGAATAGGTAGTATTAACACACCGTGAGATTAATGGTGTTTTGGGGGATGGGACTCTATCACTTCGAGCCGCGGAGGAATGGTTTCGACGATTCAGAGCCGGTGAAAACGACACCATGGATAAGCCAGCCGGCGGAAGACCTGTGACGACAAATACCGATCAAATCATGGAATACATCGAGTTAGACCGGCATATGGCATCTCGTGACATCGCCCAGGAGATGGGAGTTAGTCACCAAACCATTTTGAACGATCTGCAGAAGGCTGGATACAAAAAAAGTTTGATGTTTGGGTGCCGCATAATTTGACGCAAAAAAACCTTCTGGACCGAATCAACGCCTGCGATATGCTGCTGAAACGGAACGAACTCGTCCCATTCTTGAGCGGATGGTGACTGGCGACGAAAAATGGATCACATACGACAATATCAATCGAAAACGGTAGTGGTCGAAGGCCGGTGAATCGTCCCAAACAGTGGCCAAGCCGGGAGTGACGGCCAGGAAGGTTTTGCTGTGTGTTTGGTGGGATTGGAAGGGAATCATCCACTATGAGCTGCTCCCATATGGCCAGACTCTTAATTCTACCATCTACTGCGAACAACTGGACCGCTTGAAGCAGGCGATCGACCAGAAGCGTCCAGAATTGGCCAACAGGAAGGGTGTAGTGTTCCACCAGGACAACGCCAGACCACACACTTTGTTGATGACTCGTCAGAAGCTACGGGAGCTCGGATGGGAGGTTTTATCGCATCCACCATATAGCCCGGACGTAGCGCCAAGTGATTACCACCTGTTCCTGTCCATGGCGAATGCCTTTGGTGGTGTGAAGTTGAACTCAAAAGAGGCTTGTGAAAAGTGGCTGTCCGAATTCTTCGCAAATAAGGAGGGGGGCTTCTACGAGGAAGGTATTATGAAGTTGCCGTCTAGATGGAAACAGATCATCGAACAAAACGGCGCATATTTTAACTAAATCCGATCACTGTAACACTTTTTATAAAGCATTGAATGAAGAGCAAAAAAGCGGAAGGGAGATATTGACAACCTTATATAAAAATATGTATATATAATATATATAAGGCTTCATTTGTGATAACCCTGTTTTAATCAGGGTGGCCAAACTTTGATGAACTGGCATAAATTTACAATATTTATTATTATAGCTACTTCTTAAAACAATCTAAATATTGCTATAACGTTGTTATTAAATAAATTTTTTACCGGGTTGCCAAATTAATTGGAATTTCTTTTTAATAGTAATAAAATATTCCACCAGTATTTTAAAATCAAATAATATTTAGATTGCATTAATTTTAAAATATTTCTTAACAGGGATGCCAGATGTTTGTTTTTAGAATTTTATTGAATAACTGTCCAAAACAAGTTAAAACCTATTTATTAAGTGTCCGATATAGAAATATATTTGCAATGTTATGTGTTAAAAAATATATATGCACATCTGTACATATATAGGGTTGCCATGTGATTTTTAGTTTGCAATTTCGAAATAGCTAGATGGATTAATTATGTAACTTTATGTCCGTTGTAATAAAATTTTTTTGACTTTTGGAATGTTTGAAGCGTGTTGCCAAAGTTGTTTGCGGAAAATATCATCTGAACTTGACCCGGAGTGGACCATTAAAACAGCATGCGTAAACCGAATCAATACATTTTTTTTTCATTGATTGGTACAACCTATCGCCTACGTTTCACACGTTCGGTCTTCATATGTCAATTAGTGAATGGTTTGTTTACGGAGTTTGAAAAGTTTGTTTGGCGAATTTTGCCATGCAAAAAAATGTAACAAGCAGTTCTCCTGAACTTTTGTGTTTCCAATGGAAACACGGCTGCGGAATCGTTGAAAATGTTGCATAAATGTTTCGAAGAGTCCATTTTATCACGAACACAAGTATTTGAGTACAACTTTGTAGCATTTAATGAAGGTCGTGGATGAACCCAACACATTTTGGTTAATGTTTTGGGCATGCAGTGTGTCAATGCTAGAATCTTTTGCAAAATCTGAAACTTTTGCAAAAAAAACCGATGAGTAGAGGTTGCAAAATAGACGACATCATTTACTGGTGACGAGAAGTGAGTTTATTAATATGACGTCAAAACTGTCAAAAATCCAAAACTCGCTGTAGGCTCTGAAGGCCATCCCAGTGGAGGCTTATAGCAAGTGTATGAAAAATTGTATAAAGCGTTGGTATGCTTTTAGTAGCTCAAAGGGAGCCTATTGTGAAAGCTATAAAAAATAACTGTATTAAAATAGGTGAACATTTTTTTTTTCAGTCCGGTTCAAATTTGATCAGACGATATTACAACTTTTTGAACGAAATTAAGTTTCACTATATGTGTATTTACTTTATGTTATATTGAGCTTGAATCTTTAAAAGTTCTAGCATTCCTTACTTTAAGTAATTTTTTGGCTTTTGTTGCAAGACGCAATATTTGTGCAACACAAGCACGTCACAATTCCACGTAAGGGTTCGTTGATGAATTTTAATTTTTAGCAAAGCAATACCCAAACTACACACCAAACAACTCAAAGTGTTCGCCCAACACCCGCCGAAGCAAAATTAAAGTTTGGGCTTGTTGTTGTAGCTGTTGTGATTTTTGCACTCGAACAATGTGCGTAATCACACGTGATGTTACGGATGAAGTACATGGCAAGGATATGGATGATGATGCGAGGCAAAAATTGAGCTGTTGCTTCGCTACGGCAGTGCTTGTTGTTGTTGCCGTTATTGTTGCAGAAGATATGAATTGAAATGATGCTTGCGCTCCTTGGCACTTCATCAAATTAACAACTCACCGGTGTGAGTTTTATGCGAATTGATTAATAAGCAGGCCCGCAGAGGAATCAATGCCAACAGCGAATGTAAAAATACTCTACAACAACTAACAATTACCAGTTATAATTTTGCAAAAGCAAAAAAGCAGTAGACACCTTCAAAGTTTTATAGCTTTGCCAATTTTTTTGCGCCGAATTTCCTCGATTCAGCTTCCGCGCTACAAAAATTGTCTGACGAATGTCTGCTGTTGTTGCTGTAGTCGGTGCTTGTTGTTGCCGCAACCGGAAGTGCTTTTGTTCTGTCAGCCGTTGACATTCATTTGCAGTAACTTTTATTTTTATTTTTTTCAATTTTATTTTTTTGCACTGATTGTTGCCTCTGCGCTGAGCGACACTCGTCACACCGGAGCGGAAGGAAAATGTCAGGCGTCGCTCATTATTCCCGTGTGGCATGTAAAATTAAGCCGCGCGCATGGAGTGCGAGTAAGTTGCAGACTGTTGAAAACATGCTCGTATTGTCACTAATATGTGTATGTTGGTATGTACTTGGTCTACAGATCTACAATTCAGCTCAAGTGCAGCGCTCGTCTGAGTTGTGTTTTTTTATTCGTGAAGTCCTAAATGCGTCAGGGTTGCCGAGTTTTTGAGAAAAAGTTTTTAGGAATGTTGATTTAACCCTAAGTATTCTGGGTGTAGAAAATGCTTTTAAACCAAAACTTTATGCTTGATAGGATCATTGAACACTTAGTTCCAATTAAAGTTCCTTTACTGATTACTATCTAATCAGCTTTTAGAAATATCCTAATAGATTCTCGGATTCACATATCTATAAAGTTAGACTTAAATTGTTTTTTTCCTGATTACAAATTTTAATTCTACAGTATTTTTAGAGTTTATATAAAGTTATTCATGATTGAACGTTAATTCTGATTAAGATCTCTTTTGGATTTCCTCGAGCAAGCTGACTACATTAGTTACCAGCTCAAAAGTATTTTAGTTTCACTAAAGATGATTGCAATAAGCCCATCTGTCATTTTGGCTAAACGCCAAAATCGAAGTTGAACTTTACTGATTATCTCTCAGTTTTGAGAACTATTTAGTTTCTGAATAAGTTGGGTTTCTTTGAGAAACATTCCTGCTTTAATAAGAGACATCAGACTATAATTCTTTAGAGAGTCCATCACCATCGGCTATAACTTCTATATACCATTCTTAGATATTTATAATGACGAGCTCGTTTGAGATACAATTCAGTATTCCAAATGCACTACGGTGCGTCTTCTCCAACTTTTTCCTATCATGCCTCAAAGAGAGACAGCAACTCTTTGGAAATATCAAAACAGTCAGTAAAATCAAATTTGTAATGCCTTAGATAATAAGAATACAAAAAAACTGAGCAACGCGTTTGTTTGAAATTTTTTGTTTATAATGGAATAACGGCTATGGAATCACTGATAATGTTAGAGAAGTGTTTTGGGGAAAAGTTTTCGGGGACTTTATGACAAACACAAGTATTTAAGTGACTCAAAGCCATCTGTGAAGGTCGAAAACTTGCAACATACGAGCTCTTAAGATCGTCGTGTTGTCAGCAGTAAGATAGTAGTGATATCTCAATATCACTTATGGTTAATGTTTTGGGTATGAAGTGTGTCAAAATTAGACTTTTACCAAAAGACCTGAATCTTTTGCAAAAAAGATGTTGAGTAGATGTCGCAAAAGAGATGCTTGACAACGAGGCTTAAATTTATGAAATTGTATTAGTGCAAAAGGAGCCTGTTTTAAAAGTGAGAATGCAGACTTGTATTAAAATACGTGAAAATGTTAGTTTTTTTGTCCGCCCGTCAAATTTGAACAGATGGTATAGCTAATGTAGTTATCAAAATAGGTTTAATAACTTCGCTACTCAGTGTATCAGGTTTCAAAACCACATCTCCTATGCTTTATCCACAGCACATATTTTTAGACAGAACCGGGCTCCGATACTAGCGCCCTCAGGCTGTTTTAGGAGAGCTGAACTATTGTTAAACTCTTGAAAATTATTAGAGGCTGTTAAAACATGGAGAGAAGATATGAAGGTGGCTTAAGTGGGTTGGAAATGTGACGAGCATTATATAGGATATCAACACTTAATAGATGCGCTCTTTCTAAGCTCCTCAAGCCCATTTAGGAGTGCTAAACTATCAACAAACCTTTTCAAGATGTTAATAATTGGAAGAGACGATTTAAGTTGGTTGGAAATGTACAAACATTATGTCTGCTACTGACGCTTCAAAAAATCTAAATTTTCGGAACCACGCTCAAAATGTTTATAGCGCTGAAACCTTCAAATACAAAGAGCTTTGGAACAAAGCGTTAGTACCCTTATAATACTCTTCATTTGGCGCTTTTACAAAGCCTTTATGCAATGGTTCTGGAGTGTTTTTGGATTTTGAGCTGTCTACGAATGATCGATGAATCGATTTTAATAGTTTTCCTTCGAACTTATATAGCAATTATATTAATTTGAAAAGTTTATTTTGTTTCTATGAGGTTTCGAAACCAGGCCTCGCTGGTTCGAAGTTATATATTCGTATGGTATACGTTCCAGCTTAAGTTGAAACTTTCTTGAGACGTGTTGGTAACCCTGCTGTCCACTGTGCTACGTCTCTTGGTCATATCCCACTTGGGCAAGTCAGTCGGACAGCAAATCTCACCGGATTTAATTAAAAATTGCATTGTTTCTGCATAAGCACACAATTACACATACATCAAGAAAAATAAATTGCTGCGGAGGAGAGCAACAAAAAAAAAAAAAAAAACAAACGTCAAGTGACACACTGTCTGCGCCACTGATGACATAATTTCCGAGCGAATTTTCCATAATGCCACATAACAACTTCTTGCAAAACTGTGGTGTTTGTACTTTTAGGACTTAAACCAATAAAACTAAAACAAAAAGTTTGCAAAAATAACAAAAAATCTTTAAAATTGTATAAGGAAAAATAAATACTTAAATTGCTTCAGAAATGTCATGTGAAAGAACATTATTGCATTACATTTCGCCTTTGTGGGCTCACTACCCCCGCTGCCTTTTATGACCGGTGTCAACAGCGTGTGGCAAGTGGAAAAAAATAATTGCTTTGTCTATTGGTGCCGCATTGGCTGATCGTTTCCGTTTCTAAAGTCGCTTTGTTTTATTTTTGCAAGCATTTTTTCGCTCTCCCTCTTTATCTCTCTCTTCGCTTTTCCTACCTTTGATTATTTAATGCTTCTTTTCTTTTATTTGACGTCACTTAGATTTATTGATTTTGATTTTTCAGTTTTCCTTTTGTCACATGCTTTACCCATCTATTGACTATTCTTGTTGATTTTCCTTATTAGTTCTTGGCCTGATTTTATTGCACATTTTTTGTTTGTTCCTTTGGTTTTTGGGTTTGCGTGTGTTATTCAACAAAAAAAAAAAAAAACCGAGAAAAAATTGCATTCTTTCTGAAATCAGGCTGCCGATTTTGTAGGTGGACACATGTTACATAAGTATACAGCTATATATGCACTGACATTTATTGTAATCCAAACAATGACAGTTGACTCTTACGGCACCTTCTTCACCGCCTCTTGGAAATCATTGACATTTCTTGTTTCTTTGTTGCTTTCAGCTCAGTGTACTTGCGTATGTTCTGAGTTGGGTTCGCATTGCCAGTAGGGCTTACTGCTGATTTTTCTGCTTAAATGGTTGAATTTTTTAATGAAATTTATTGCGACGTTGCTTATAGATACATGGTCTTTAGGTAATTTCTGCAAAGCAAACAACGTCTTTGATTGATTTTTCCAAGATCTCTAATTCGTTTGTGGTTCGAATAATGGTTAGCAATTTGAAGTTATATTTCGACAGTTTTTCAAACCCTTTCACGGTTTTGCACTTATTTGTCTTCTATTTATATATCAAAATGAACAAGAGCACATTTAGTAGCTAAAAGTCAAACAGATCTTAAAGAGATTAAGATTTAACCAATCTTTCGGTAGCAAGTTTTCAAGATTTTGGTTTCTATTCACGAATTCTTAACAGCCTGTCGTTTATCCATGATATGTTTTTTATACCTTCTGAACTATTTAAGCTGTCGAATAACGCGAAGCTCTCTAAAGCTCTCACAAAATCTATTGCCTTTCTGAAGAAATCATATCGGTTCTGAACGTCAAACAGTGGGAATGCGATGTCTGTTTCTTTGCCAGAAAGACGAGAACCTTACAACCCTGCGTTATTTCGTCTTTACTCTGTTAATGATGGCAAATTGGTAAGTGAGTCGTTTTTCCTGAATAAAAACAGACTTCGCAGAGAATTTCGGCAAAATTTTCAACAATATTCGTTAAGGCTCTTAAGTAATGTTGAAGAACTATTCAATCTTGAGAAAAGTCGGTGCTGCAGTGGAGTTATGGCACACAGTATGCTCACAGTCAGTACAGAAAAGGACAACTTCAAAGAGAGGTGAGTGCAGAAAGAGAGATATATATTGTTGAACTCAGGAAGTCAGTTATGAGAGTGATTGAAATCATCAGACTAATCGCCTGGAAATAATGAATACCGAAGGGAGAAACACCGATCAAAATACCAGGTTTCGACCTTATAAAGATAAATGTAATAAACGCTTATACTTTTGTTAGATGCTTGAGCTTATTTGTGGTAGGTATATAAGTTTCAAGTGAACTCCGAAATGCAGGTGAAATTTTTAGCAGCCTTTCGAGGTAGACTAATAACCAATCTTTACTAAAATTTAAGATTTTAATTCGCGATTTTAAACCACGAAGCTGAGAGCATACGCTCTGCTCTTTCATTAATGGATAGCAAACCTTTTTTATACCCAGCACTTGATATATTTAATTAAGTTTGCCTCAAAACACCCAGCAGGAAACGTTTAAGACCCAATTATATGGTATATATACCATAAATATGATCAGCTTGAGGAGCTGCGCCGATTTAGCTATGTTCGTCTGTCTAACTGTTTTTGTTGTTCTGTTTTTGAAATATCGATCTAAAATTGCGTACACGTCCTTTACTTCCCAAGAAACGCCTCATTTATCAGAACCGCCGATATCGAACTTCTATAGCATATAGCTGTTATACAAACTGACTGTTCAAAATCAAGGTCTTCTCATAATATTTTATGCTATAAGAAATACACATTTGAAAGGTATTAAGCTTAGGTACAGCTGATGTTAACATTTTGTCTTATTTTCACATTTACTTTCTCATCCCAAAAGTTTCGAAATTTGTTAAGACCCTAGATATGCTAAACTCTTTGAATTTATTTTCACTAAAATGTGTTTTTAAACATTTCAATAGTTCCATTATTTTCAACAGAGTTCCCCACCAACAAATCCAGTACACTGTCACTCCCTTTGACCAACTTTTATAGCCGTTGGTTAACACCGCCACGTGGTCAACTATTTAATAATTAGCGTTTAACTTCTTTGCAACTCGCTTCGCATTGACACCAGCAATAAAATGTTTGGCAAATAATATTTATTTCACAAATATTTTAATACAGCTATCCCGCTCACGCTGCACCTCTCTTTATCTACGTCGCCCCATTGCACTAAATGAGAGAAATAGAGTAAACTTTATGTAAACAAGCTTTTAAATCTGCTTACAACGCTTTCACTGTTGTTATTGTTGCTATTGTTTACTGCCAGTGGCAGTGGCAGCACTAACGGCTGACAAGCAACCTGCCGCTTGTTGAAAGTTCACACAAAACATATTCGAGTATGCGAGTTTGGCGAGTAAAAACTTTGTCTGCAGGTCGAAATGTAATGCCACATGTTAGAAAAATTGTAGAAAATAAAATAAATATTTGGAAAAGTTAATACATACACATATGCCTGAGTGTGTGTGTGTGTATGTGTTGTTTTGTGGCAATCAGCGCTTTTTTAGTTTCGTATATGTGCCAAATGCTCAAAGTTTTGGCCAAAAAATTTTCGCTTCAACTTTTATGAGCAGCAATACTAGCAATAACAAGCTCCAAGCTTATGAGGACACACAATATGCACAGGATCATTCTAAATCGCTAGGGCGTGGCTATGAGGGGTTTAAATTTAGAACGTAAGGCCTCAGTATAATCTTAGGACAAGTACAAAGAGATCTTGTGCACTGAAACTCTTCTTCAAAAGATAAATCAGTACCAGTAGGCTCTTTTGAAGCAAATGTTGTTAACTACTATAAGTATTAGCATTTTTCTTATTCGACCATTTTATCGAGCTAGAAAGGGGACGCTGTCGAAAACGCAACAGAAGACATATATCATTGTATTTCCGTAGACCGAAAAGTGGTGCGACTTCGGTTTATTTGAAAATCCTACATAGATAAGTCATATATTTTCAAAATTCCGGAATACAACTTAATCATCTACATACAGAAATCGAGTTTTCGTCAAGTGTAATAATTTGTATACCTATGTCTTATGTTAAAGGATGATATGGCTTCAGGGTCGATAGTGAGATAGTATATTAGCTTTCCAAGGAAAAAAGTTTCAGTCAATCATAGCTGGTACATTATTTCCCAGAGGAACTCTAATTTTTTTAACTGCGGCTGGAAAGACAACAATTTTGCCCTGATCCTCAAAAGTGATTCGGATTAGCGGATATGTCGTTTCCTGAAATTAAAATGTCGCTACAGAGAATCTATGGATTAAGATATACTGGATTTACTGCAACTTTCAATAGAGACGATAGTTCCAAAGCCAAACTTCATAAACACTAGAAGTTGAAGAGGTCCGCATAGAAAACGTTCCTTGTTTAATGCAGAAAAAATATACTTGTAGCTCATAAAGTTACTGTTATTGTAGACCAAGTGGATAAAGGTTAGTAAGGGTTCTTGCAAAGAAAAAAAGTTAAACATTAAATCGAGCGAGTTTTTGCAATGTGAATGAATGCCTTGAAGAGTATTGACGTAAAATCGAGATTCGAACACTTAAAGTAGTGAACTTCTACGAGTGAAAGTACAAAAAAGTAACCGATGTATTGGGTATTTGGTGTATTTGGCAGGCTTAAGTCGTCGGTAATCCATTATTTTGAATGAGAGCAAAGCGAATCATATAGAAAGGCTGCGTTCACTACGTTTGAGATAGGAGAAGTCCACACTTTAGACAATAATGCAAGTGGTGTTACGCATAAGACTAAACTTTTATAGCTACAAAAGAATCTGTAAGAAGCAGAATTACGCTGTAGAATAAATTTGAATTATGCGGGTCTTCAAAAAATATTTGTGGACCTAAAAATATCTTGTTTCTCGGTAGAAAAAATACATATTTGAGATGTAAACTCAATTTTAACCTGGGTTGCACCAAAGCTTTAATACCCTTCAGCGGTACATTTATTATAGCTTTAAAGGGTATAAAAATATATATCCGTTTGGTTTTAATCGATCAAATTGTATGGCAGCTATGGTGTACTCTATAGTGATGGGAGCTAAGCAATTTCTACGGAGATTGTATTCTTTTCCTGGAAAAAATACAGGCCATATTTTGAAACATTATCTCGTCTAAGCAAAAACTTTTTCATACAAGAATTTGATTTTGATCGGACAATTTGTATGGCAGCTATTATATATTATGGTGATCCGATCTGAACAATATATTCGAAGATTGAAGCTTTGCTTTGAAAGCAAATCCATCCCGAATTTCCTGAAGATATCGTGATAAATAAGAAAGTTTTCCATACGAGAACTTGATTTTGATCAGTCAGATTGTGTGACAGCTATATCCTATACTGGTCCGAAATAGGCGGTTCCGACAAATGAGCAGATTGTTGAAAAGAAAAAAATGAATATGTTTTTTATAAAATAGTAAACTGTATAGTATAAACTGCTGGTTAAGAAGTGACAACGGGAAACACCTGGAGGGTATAACTGATTACTGGATAAAATTATACATGAAAATTATAGTATACTACAATTATTATATTCGATTGTCATCTTGTGGATCTGTGGTTGAAACACTCTGTTCAGGATGCGCAAACATTTCGAAAGGTAAGAAAATAATAATAATATACTGGGGTCAAAGAACACCTTTACCCTCCCAAAAAAAAATTTGCCTTCGCCTATGTTTATTTTCTAATATAGCTCCTATATATGTGCGAGGTGTACATATGTATATGTAGTTATGTATATATTCTATATATAATATATATTTATAGCATGCTCCTCTATTGTGTGCACCGCATGCACTTAGTATGTGTTTGAACGCCTCTCTAACAACAAAGCTAAGTGGGTGCGAAAATTCGGTATACTACAACTATTCTACAAATTTTTTATGAGCTGAACTGTGCACTTTTTTGCAATATTCGTTTCACACTTTACGCTATTTCAGGCGTATTACAAACCGATTTTGCATAAAGTTTTTCCCTTACAACTATAAATGCTTGCAACAAGCGTTATTATTATTATTGTTTGTGGCACACTTTTACATTTATTGTTGTTGTTGTGAAGTTGAAGTACCCAGTGCCGGGAGACAAATGCCAATACTTGCCACAAATTGCCGGTAAAACAAGCGCAAACACCTCGATAATACATTGATTACCGATCAAGGAGGCGTACAAGAGCCGGCAATGTAGCAATAAAGCGGCAAATAAGTTGGTGCAACAAAGTAAGTTCAACAACATCCCAGCGTTGATTAGACTATAATCTTTCCATTCAATGAATCAGAATTATAGACAATTTTCTTGTGGCAAATCGCTGCCGCAGCATGCAACGCCACGCGCTGGTGTCTCACAGTTGCAGAAGTTGCCACACAGTGTTGGGGAAACAACAGACAAGCCGTTAATGAACTGCGTTTGCTGTTGTGGTGATTTTTTGTATTGCTGTGTTGCTGCTTTTTCAACATTTTTTCCTTCCTTGCTATTTTCTTTTTGCTATCTACTTTCCGTCAGTAACATTTGATCTGCCCTAAAGCGGAAATCTTCTTGCGCTGAAGACTTTGAAGTTTGTTCCTGAAATTATGTCGGTTTTGTCTGCCGATGAGTCCTTGAACTGCTGCTACTTCCGTTTCAGTGGATTCTGAAAAACAGACGCAAGAATTAGAATTCTCGAACTGTTGAATGTGCAAATGTTGCAACTTGCCACATGCCACTTACTGCAGTATTTGCTGGATTAAAATTTTTTTTTCACTCTGAACAACATTTGAACTTATTTTGCTGCCCACCTTTGAGGGTTGTTGTTGTTATTTTACACTCTACGCCATCTCATTAACTTTAGTTAGCAGCAATGTTGCAACAATGAAAAAAGTACAAGGTGGAAAAAATATTTCCATATCGCCGCTTTTTCAGGCACGTTGATTGCAACCGTCTACCAGTTCACATATTTGATTTTTGTTGCGATAAGTATGCCTACTTTTGGGCGCAACAAAGCGCAAGGTTGTTTTCTAATTGTGTCGATACAAAATACAACGCTGTGTTGTGGCTAAACTAGGGTTCTGAGCGGTCAGAGGTACTCCAGTATTAAATTATGGTATGATAGTTAACTCCCAAAATTTTTTAGTATCTACAAAGTATGCGACCCCGGTTGTATTGCGTCTATAACTATATTCGCGCGGTTTGCCAAGAGATGAAGTAACTTGATTATTATTTTATTGTTCCAATATTCCGAACATTCATCGGAAAGCTACTGTTCTTCCAGTAATTTTGGTTCGGACGACGAAAAACATCTTTGGGGACCGCAAAAGTTGGAAGATGAGGAACTGGAAGCATTACTCGCTGAACATTGTTGTCAAACACAAGAAAAACTCGGAGAATATGTGGGAGTCACTCAGACAGCCACTTCAAAACGTTAAAAAGTAGACTGGCACTTTCAAAAGCAGGAAAACTTGATGCCATATGATTTGAAGCCAAAGAAACGTTGAAGAGATTTTGTATATCAGAAATGCTGACACGAAAAAAAAAAATCGTTTTTGTATCGAATTCTGACTGATGATGAAAAATGAGTACATATCTCATGTGAAACTTGACCAATCAGCTAAATCAATGGCAAAGCCGAGTGTCCATGATGCCAAGGTAATATTCGGTATTTGGTAGGACTGGTATGGTGTGCTGTATTATGAAGCGGCGAAAAACGTTTGCGACTCGACACGAGGAAATAATTTTCCATCATGACAACGATCGGCCTCATGTTGGAAGACCAGATAAAGACTTTTTGGAAAACAGCGTCCTCATCCGTCTTTTAGGCTAGAGCTTGTTTTTGCTGACTACCGTTTGTTCCGGTCAATGCAGAACACCCTCTTTGGAATACGGTTCACAACAGAACGGATTATCCCAAATTGGGTATGGATGGCAACCAAAAATTACCACAGAGATAGGGAAATGTTATAGTTATACCCCACCAAACCTAGGCCAGTGACAATTTTTGAACTTCGTATGACTTTTCAGTTTCAGTTCAATTTTTTTTGTCAATACCACGATTCTAAAAGTATACCAACATTGTAAAGTAATTTGTAAATTTTTTTAACCTGTAAAATTTTTATTACCTGCCTAAAGGTTTATATTAAATAATTAATGTACCCTTAGTCAACTTGTTTATGCAGCGCTCCAAAAAGTATGCTAATGTTTTAAACAAACTAATCAATGCCCGTCTTCGCTTAACCTTTTCGCACCGCCAACTACGCACTGACTGCTTGAATACTACAATAAATTGCGCAGGCAAAAATTAGCAAAACTCCGGAGATAATAAACGTTAAAATTTCCGACTCGAAGTTATATCCAAAAGCCGTAAACAAACTGAAATTCATTCAAGTACGAGTATACTTATAAGCTAGCAAGACTTTCTTCAAGGGGTGCCAGCTACTTGCAGCGCCTGCAAGGCAAATTGCGGCAATTAATAATTTGCTATTGCTACTTGCTGTCTGCCAATGGCATCAACACATACGCCACGATGGCTGGTGGAAAGGGTGACGCCACCAAAAGTGAATGCTAAGCTGAGTTGTGTGGCAACTTTATTGAGGAAGTTGTGCGCTGAAAATTATGAAATTAGAAAAGGCAGCCGTAAATTTTCAACAGCTATACAGAATAGACAGGGAGTTGGGTTTAAGGTTTTGTGTTTTAATTTTCGTTTTTGTTTTAAAAGAGTAGTGAGGCGGAAGAATACTTTTGTCGAGAGGTGTGAAGGAGTTAGAGCTGCCAGGCAGGCGGGCCGGCGGTTGTGATGGGTAAGTAAGCGTAGTACTTGCAACTTTACGGCGTGCTTTAATTTTGTAGCATTATTTTTAAAGCTCAAAGGTGTACCCACAGCAGATGCACGGCTTGGCTGCTTGCATCCGAGCTCCATCGGCGCCCACGCTAACAACTGCTGTTGGTTTGCCATGCTTTTGAAAAACTTTAAACATTAAATTTTCATAGCATGGTTAGTGCTTTCCAATTTTCATTAAAATAACAAGGCGACGCCGCCATTATTGAGCATCCAGCTGATGGAGCGCCACGCCGTTGGAGGGTTGGACGATTGGTACGCTGACTGGTTGGTTGGTGGGTTGCAGCGCGCTTAATACGACTGACTACTGCTCAGCGCTGGTGGAGGTGACTTATATACTTTCGCACACACATAAGCTTAACGGCACAGCGCGCGTCCTTCGACAACTCACGCGGGAGTATGATGAAATTAAATTGGGGAAACTTTTCTGATGGCAGCCATCAGCTACACTACGACATACATTCGCAGCCAATCTCCGAGTCAGCTGTGGTAGTCGCAGCAAAGGAGCCAGTGCCAAAGCCAGCTAAGCTGCCACACAGCTAACAGCTAGCGTCACAAAAACCGATGTTTGCGAGCGTGGAAGGTAGAGCTCCCTTCATTAGTAACCCCTCAGCTGTCAGTGGTAGCTCCAGCGCTGCTCATGCGCCAGTACATGTCGCAAGGACTAAGCCGTCGTGCCTCACCTCACCGCACTACACCTTTCACTCATCAGCGATTTTACATGCAGCGGCCATGGACCATAGCCACACTGGGCTCTAGCCGGAGCTCGTTCGTCCGTTGGTGCGCTGATTTTATTCATGCAACGTTGCATGGTTGCACGGTTGACTGGTCGAATTGGTAACGGTATGTTGACTTGCATGCATACATATTTAAATATATTTTAGCTATACTATCGAGTGCAGATTGGACCAACGAAATGGCTTAAGGAGCAGGATTTGGCAACGCCGTGAATGGCCGATAAGCAGCGCGCACAAAACTTTACGCTTTAAGTGACTTTAATACAAACAAAATGTGGTACTGAACTGTCAGAGTACCGAAAATTTGCACACATACAATTTAAGTGTGCGACCTCGTCGAACTTTCTCTCTAACCGCTCTTTCAACAACTAGTTTTTCTCCGCCTGACTCACATAGCTCCTACTGTACACACTTTAGGTTATTTCACCTCCTTTCTCCACACTCACCGGTGTATTGTGGCAGCACAAGCAGAATTAATCAGTTGCCAAGTTTTGTAATTTTAATTAAATTTGAATACAATTTCGCTAACAACCCAAGCGAGTGTGGCCCTGCGTGCTGTAGTGGGGTCCCACATAACAAACGAACTCCACTGAAGCGCAGAGACACGAAAATTATCAAAGTCGCGCACTCATTAAATAGAACAAGAATAAGCAAGAGGGAAAAAAGCCAAAGAAAATACCAAAAATAAAAATGAAAGATGTGAAATGAACAAAAACAAGAGAAAACTGAGAAAGAAGAAGAAAACCAAATTAAATATATATTGAAGAGCAGCGGAGCCGCGCAAGTTTCTGCATTAAAGACAAAAAAAATAATTACAAAATACATAATGACGGACCTTAGCAGCAAAAATCACTCAGTAGAACAACGCGCCGCGGGTAATTGAAGGATCTTGAGTTACGAATATTTATGCATGAACTGAGTGGGCACAGGCGGCAGGTGGCGGCTGTGTGAGTAAGATAGGGTAAGAGGGAAATTTCTGGTAGGAGATAGAGAGTGAGAAGAGAGCAGACAAGCTGGATATATTTAAAAATCGCGCAGATAAATTATACAAGTAAATCAAATATATTTGGGTTGGAGGGGTCACTTTCTATACAAAAGTGTAATATCATAATTCAATTTAACATAATTGGGGAGTCAATGTGTCTATTAAGGGACGAAATATTGTCGAAAAATTTATTCAGTTAAAGGAGTGGAATTTTTCAAATTTAATTACAGTGTTCTGTGTGAAGAGTAGAAATCGGTTAGCATAATAGTGATTATATATATAACTATATCTAAGTCCTCTATTTATCTATGTATGTATATCTTTAGCTATCTATATCTATATCTATATCTATATCTATATCTATATCTATATCTATATC